>JALLAX010000688.1:0-11411 GCA_036939555.1 Discostella stelligeroides
TTGAAGCCAACAACGTTGGCACCCACCGCAATTCCAACTTTCAGTCCGACAACGAAGGAGCCCACTGCAAATCCGACATTGAAGCCATCAACGTTGGCACCTACTGCAATTCCAACTTTCAGTCCGACAACGAAGGCACCCACTGCTAATCCGACATTGAAGCCAACAACGTTGGCACCTTCCGCAGTTCCAACTTTCAGTCCGACAACGAAGGCACTCACTGCAGTTCCTACATTGAAGCCAACAACGTCGATACCTTCCGCAATTCCAACTTTCAGTCCGACAACGAAGGCACCCACCGCAACTCCAACTTTCAGTCCGACAACGAAGGAGCCCACTGCAAATCCAACATTGAAGCCAACAACGTTGGCACCTACAACAATTCCAACTTTCAGTCCGTCAACGAAGGCCCCCACTGCAAATACGACATTGAAGCCAACAACGTTGGCACCTACTACAATTCCAACTTTCAGTCCGACTACGAAGAAGCCCACTGCAAATCCGACATTGAAGCCAACAACGTTGGCACCCACCGCAATTCCAACTTTCAGTCCGACAACGATGGAGCCCACTTCAAATCCGATATTGAAACCAACAACGTTGGCACCTACTGCAACTCCAACTTTCAGTCCGACAACGAAGGCACCCACTGCAAATCCGACATTGAAGCCAACAACGTTGGCACCTACTGCTATTCCAACTTTCAGTCCGACAACGAAGGCTCCCACTTTTATTCCAAGTCAAAGTCTTACTTCGATTTTAGATATATTATCGACAAAGGTTCCCACCATAAAACCATCGTTTAGTCCGACAACGAAGGCTTCCAATTTATCAACAAAGTTTCCCACAGCTAAACCGACCAAAAGTTAACGCATTCGTACATCAATTCGGTAGATGATGCACGGGATCATGTCGCACCTAATTGTTGGACAAATACGTAGATCCGTATAATTAAAACTTTCATGCACATACAGCAACACCACTAGAAGTAGTCATAAATGAGTGATAAACAAATTCATTCCACTAATGAATGTAACTGTTTCTTGTTTCTACACCTACGTCTAGCAAAAGGGGAGAGGCTCATCTATGAGAGGATACAAGGGAGAGGGAAAAAATAGTGAAAATAGCTACTACTCATGTTCATCAAATATTTAATTCGTTGGTTTTGCCTGATGTTCAACATATTATTTGCTTACAAGTGATTATTCAATATCATAGAATAAAATATTACAAATTTGTCTGTCCGTCCCTATCCCTAAATTGTCCTGCGCCAAATCACAGATGCAGAATGAAATGAAACCGGCATCCTGGTTTCCACTCTCTAACACACACTAACAGCAAGATGAAACCGGCATTCTGGTCTCCACTATCTAGTAGCAAAATGAAACCAGCATCCCAGTCTCCACTGATAAGAATGCAACATAATGAAATCTTTGAATTGTCTATATCATCACCAGTTACACTATGCTAAATTAATAACGTTATTATTTGATTTCACATTACAATACACTTTTAACATGTCTTAGATCAAATCTGCAAATGCTCCTGGAGCAATGGCTTCAAGAGATATAGCACTTGCAGCCTCACTGTAAGGTACAGTAGCAAATCTTGCCATAAAATCACATCCTTCATTCTTGGTCAGAATACGCTCTTTTACCTCAACATTTTTATACACCTCTGCTTTATTCATAGAACGAGCAATCTTCTTTGCCCAAGCAATGGCAACTCCATCTTGCTCTGCACATCCTCCTTCGATCCATCATACATCTCAATTTGAATACCCCAAAGATGATCTCCCAGCATTGATTCTGGCATCCATTTAGTCTTCAAATTCGAAAATGCCTTGAATTCTATCTCTCCTATCACAGTAACACTTCCATTTTTGTTAGACAATTTCTTCAAATACTCACCGCCATCAAAGAAACCTTCAAAGATCCACCCAATAGGTTTATGACCTTTTTTGAACAATGTTGTAATATTAGGAACATGGCTACTACTAATATTACTGTCAAGTTTGACTTTCTTTTTAGGAGATATTGGTTCAACTATAACAGCTGCAGGAGTTCGTTTGGACATAGTTATTGATGATAATAAAGATAATGAATACCAACGTTTCCTTCACAATTAAAAAGGTACCATCAATCAGTATTCTCATCTGTACATCTGCATACAACATGCGAACAGTTCTTGACACCTGTTCTGGTTTCACTAATCTTAACATGAAACCGGCACTCCCAATTTCAACTCTTGAACTGCATAATGAAACCGGCATCCTGGTCTCACCACTCCGGACCCTTTTCCACTTGCTAAAGTGCTGCTTGATGAAACCGGCAGCCCGGTTTCTCCCCTCTCTTGCAGCACACAATGATACCGGCGGTTTCTCCCCTCTGTTGCAGCACGATGAAACTGGCATCCTAAAACATACATACATATCAGAAATAGACAGCTTGCGAAGGGGCACGAATAGAAAAGAACTGTGTCACATGTGACCCGGAGCCTACTATTTTGAACAAAAAGTGACCACAAGCAGGATCTCACGATGTCCCTCGTACTTAATGAGCCACCGAACGCACTGCGCGGCGAAGCCCCTATCGGCTTTATTGAACAAACAGAAACAAACGTAGTACGAACCTCAAGAGACGACGACCAGCCACAGCAAGTGAAAACTGTAACCTGTAACAGAAGATCTTTCTCCATGGTTTGATTATTATTTACGATGACGATGCGTCCCCCAAAATCCTCCTTGTCGGCGATGGTGGCTGCCCTGCTGCTCATCCTGACCTCCCATCAGCACTACTGTAACATCGATGCTGTCCACGGGTTTGCTCGATTGGAACTGCCACACCAACAACTTCATCTTTGCACTCGACAAAAATTATCACCACTTTGCTGGAATCATGATAATATCATGTTATTTCAGACGACATCGAGTACCATCACTCCTATTCCTGTGCAAATAATTGAGGATTTTAAGACGGAAAATGATCATGTGGTTTCGTTACCAATACTTGATGATCATGACAGTGTCGATTGCGTGAGCACATCATCTACAGGTACTAATGTAACATCAGCGGCACGAGGAGAGGAAGAGGAATCAGTGCCTTCGACATGGAGCCACGCATTACACCGATTTTTCATTAGAGAACCCGGTCCTCCACTGGTGGTCCTCTCCATAGCCGGGTTTATCTTCACTCGTGTCCAATCACCAGTACCCTTTTCTATTGCAGAGGTATCAATACTTGCATCGTCCGTAATTGTTTGGTGGGTCCAAGAATACTTTTTTCATCGAATACTACTCCACTCTCCCTTTCAATGGATTGGTAAATCAATTCATCAAACACACCATGAAAAGAATTACTTTCATATATCGATCGATCCCCCTGCGTTGCTCCTCGGGTGGCTATTCACCGCACACTTTATATTGAGGTCGGTATTGCCGTGGCATTACTGCCTTAGTGCAACGGTTGGATATGCTCTTGCCGGATTGGTTTATGAATGGAGTCACTACATTGTTCACACAAAGGTGAGACCACCACCCGTAGCAACATCGGGAACGACGCCATCCTTCTTTTTGACGGAGAGCTTGTCGAGGTTGTTTTCGCAGATGAGAGACAATCACATGCGGCATCACCTTGTGGATGATCGATATTGGTATGCATTTAGCGTGCCCGCGATGGATGACTTGTTTGAAACCAACCCTAATGTGAAGGAGGTGCGAAGGCTGCAAGGAAATATGAAATAATAACGGTAGTTTGTGCTGATCGAAGGTGGATGTATCATCAGAGTCACTAAAAGAACAATGTAAAGTAGTAGGGATAGATGCTCTCCGCGCAACTATTGCAGGATGATTGCTGGATGATCATAATTCAACATCGCAGCATCGATTGTCTTCCAGTATGTAAACTTCATGAATGAGGCTCGAGTTCCGATGTCTAGAATATTCATCGTGTTTCCTCCCATTCTCAACCCGCATCTTGAATCTCCCCCTCGCAATTTCTTTGGTGGCACCCCACTACCTATTTTGTTTTTAGACCATCCGAGAGCAGTCGCAAATAATGCATGTGTATCTCTGGCGAAAAATTACTGGACTACACACCGTCGATGCAAGAATGTATATAGAAAAATCCATTACTAATGTTATTGTGCAAAGCAATAGTTGAAGCAAACGATACAATGAATTCCATATCCTTTCCAATCATTATGCATTCAAATTTTCCTCCAAAAACATGACAATATTAGTCAACTTTTCGATTCCATCCATGTCAGTCCTCGCAGCATGTTCATCCACATCCACATCACAGTCACCGTCGAATACCGCACCACCATCGATATCATCCGACACCAAGTAGTTTCCCCCCTTTTCCTTCTTCCAACCATACGCGATCCAATCTTCTTCTTCTTCTTCTCCGCCGCAGCTACCGGTTCCACAATCCGAAAAATTCATGCGAAGGCGAAATTCGGCAATGTCCAACTTCGCCACATACTTGTGCAATCGTTGATTTATACGATAACGAAACACTCTCTTCAATTCAGCGGCATAGGTCGAAAGTGGTTCCATCTTGCTTGTGTGACAGGAATGCAATGCCCTCAACGCAAGCGTGGAGAACGGCACAGTATTGGTTTGGAAGGAGGATGAGGAGGGGGAGGATTTGGCGGCACCATCATCATCCACGTCGTGCTCATGGTACTTTGGTTCCTCCTCATCCTTATTTTCAATTTGCATCGACGACGACGACGCCATCCCAGTAGTATCTTGCAATGCGTTGGTGGCGGTATTCGACGGACGGATGCAGTAAGAGGATGACGAGGAGGATGCCGGCGCGACTACCGAATCAATAGTTTGCATTCCACCGGTATTCCACAATTGCATGTATTTCGCAGCATTCCACAATTGTTCTAATTGGACAAAGTCGTCGTTGTTGTGGATACGATTCGCATCTTCTCCACCGTAGTTTTTTTGGCTTCGGCGCCACAAATGATGCGCGTGAGTGTATTCGCCCAGATAGAGCAGGAGAGCCATTTGCGTGACCAATACGTGGGGATTATGATTTACATTATAATATGTGCCATTGGAAGGGAATGATAATGATGATGATGATAGTGGTTCACCAGCCACACTAGCAACGCCGCCATTGTCATTGCCGCAAGAGGAATTATTGTTTTTGGTGACTTGGTCGTTCTCATTCTGGAATAGAAAATTCAAAAAGTTCGACGGGGGCGTCATTTCTGCAAGTTCGCTCAGCTGAACGAGACGCAGTGCGTGTGGACGCGGGAGGAGGATGGTTGGCAGTGGCGATGGGGAGGAGAGGAATTCCTCGAGGGTGAGATATTGGGCGGATGGCATGGTTGGGGAGATTCTACCGTAGGTCGCTTGCTTATGATCTGAAATTAAGCGATACTTTACGGTTTGATTGTATTATTCATCGCCAAAGTTTGTAGATAGTTTCCTCCCAAAGACAACGAGATCGGGCCGCTATTGAGTTACTACGATGACGACGATGACGATGAAGTCATGGCTATGCCTCGCTCACTTGACACTACTTGACTCCATGTTCTCTGACATTGGGAAGGCAAGACGATGACGATGACGAACGAAGGCAACAAAGACAGGCTTCTGGGACCACATGGTTGATGGCAGCAACAAAAGGGCTATTAGTTCCACACTGCACCAAAAGCCTGTTTCGCCGTCTGAGATTGACACGGAGTTGCATGGTTTACGACTGAAATGGGATACATAGATCTAATGGCGTCATATTCGAAGAAACCCGCTTGAGTGAAACATGATCAGGTTGAAAATAGATGAAGCTACTGCCGGAACCAGAAGATCTTTAGTATTGGGAAGGACGGATCTTCTAGCCTTTTCTAGCCATTACAATTGCGAGTGTCGATGACGTTCCTGAAGATTGTCAAAGATTTTGATGTGAAATAGATTTCAATGCGAAATACAATTACAGTGGTCCGTCCAAAGCTAGCACCTCACTCAACCAGTCATAAAAAGAAACGCTCCATCACCCCACTCAGAGTATCATGGATCGTCGTAAAAAGCGTCTCGAGCGTAGGCTCAAGAAGGAGGAGGCGGAGGGGAAATCAAACGAGGTAGATGGCACTCAGATTGGGCGGGGCGAGACCTCCGATGGGAAATTTGCCAGGCTCCTTGCGCTAGATGAAGATGTGCTCTTAAGTTTTGTGGCAAAGATCAACAAGGTCTATCAGGAAACACTTCGTCGTCCGGCTCCATTTGTTAGTTTTGTTATCTGCGGGATGCAGAGTAGTGGAAAATCTACGATCATGGAGCGCTTCCTTAACGCGCCATTGAACATCGTACAGGAAGGAACAGGAACGAGGTGCCCTCTCGATACTACGTGCATTCATGACAGCTCTTTGAAAGAGCCGCTATGCGAGCTTGGTGGAGAAGAGCTTGATGATAGCTGGGCTGGAACAGACTTGACTACGGAGGAAGTATTTACCGCCATCACCGAACACAATAAGTGGTTGGCAGGTGAGGACAGGTTCTCAACTAAGCCGTTGACACTTGTCTACCGTGCAAGCAACGTGCAGAATATGAGATTCGTTGACACGCCTGGTATCATCGCAAATAAAGTGAGTTGTTCTGTATGAAACTGATTTCAATCTTCTTGCGACTTACATTTGATTGTCATCCATTCTCATCAACAAAACGTAGGGAACGGGTAAAGACAACCGTGAAGATATCAAGTCTATCCTTCGTGACACAATGAAGAAACCGAATTCAAAGCTCTGCGTTCTCGTCGAACCAAAGGAATTCTCCACAAACGCCATCATCGACTTTTGTGACGAAACTTTTGGGGGGAAAGGGAAATGGGTTGACAACGCAATCATTTTGATGACTAAATTTGATAAGCAACTGGAAGATTCTAGGAGCGGTGTCAAGGCAAACAAGTTTTTCTCTGAATATCATGAGAATAATTTGTTCCCGTACTTGACTATTACGCCAACGCTGGCATCCGAAGATCTTGATGCAGACGTGCTGTTTCAAAAGAGGCAGCAACTCCTTGAAAGTGCGCCGTCCTACGAGGAGAAAAAGTTTTCTGATTGGAATGATATGCACGCTAAGTTCAGGGAAACAGAACCAAGTGACCCCTTGCTTAACACCGAAGTCAGTTCTCGTCTCGGATTTCCAGTAGCTGCTAAAAAGATGAGAGAAATTATGTTAACGGATACTGCCACGCGCCTGCCCGAGGTTCTTATGTCTCTTCGTAAGGAGCTTGGAATCGCCCGCGATGAACTCGAGGTTCTTGAGGGTAAGAAGAAATTTCGAGATCCCAATCACCTAAAGGTAAGCGGCAGTCAAGTATTTCTGTGTTTCGACTACGTTGTTCACAAACTTCTCAATGTTACGTACATAGTTGATGATTGGGAACTTACTGCATGATGTATGCAAGCGCATAGCCGATTATCTTGATGGTGACCTTGAAGCTGCTGTCAGTCTTCCTCACTTTATGATGGATCTTGAATTTGAGCTGGAGCTAGAAGAAGATTCGCAATGGTCGGATCAAACGTTGGGCAAGAGGGCGTCAGTCAAAGACGAGGAGCGATGGCGAGAAATCATTGCACAGATGATTGAAAAAGGCACCATGCCAACACACGTTTGTGCCGACAAGAAGTTCCTAGGTGGGAAGCAATTTCAGAGAGCGAAGGAGTTGTTAATGGCTGTGATGGCAGGTAGGTTATATCATTTCTGATACTGCGATATCTATCCCAATGTTCCTCAGATTCACATGTTGCGCTCTCTTTTGCAGAGGCATTTCCCGACATCTCTAAGATGAAAGCATATGTGGCAAGTGGAGCAGGGTATTTGCAAGGTGGCTTGCAGCGAGAGAACTGGGAGAGGGGTATGTCACAATACCATAATTTCTGCGAAGCTCAATTCAGCATTGTCTCATAATTTCATTTGTCACTTTACTAGCAACTCTGAGTATTGTTAAGATGACTTCGTTCATTACCGTACATCCTGGAATCAATTTTCTGATTAAACATGTTGGCACTATCTTTCACAAGCTATTTCAAGTGTAAGACTTCTTTTTTAAGATTTGTTTTTGTCCATATTTTTCTCACCATTCGAATGTTCCTGTCTTCCAGCGCCTTGATGGATATGAAAATTCGATCCGTTGATACAAGCTTAATGATGGAAATATGCCCCCGCTTAGAGAATCGCCTTTCTGATATGTTTGATGATATGTTGTGGATGTTAATGCAAAATGCTGCGGAGAAGACTCACGTTTCAATGGAGCCATGGTACTCATGCCTCGATCCAAACCTTCCGGGTTTCCAGCCACTTGAGGAAGATCATGATGATGATCGCAATCTCTATGAGCACACTGGTCACGGATACGTCAAAGCTCCGAAGAGAAGTGAGCTTCGCAAGCAAAAGATGAAGGATGAAGGGTGGAAGCCTTGGAGTTTGCTATCATTTTTTGGTACTACTGTCGATGAAAAAAAAGCAAAAGGTGAGCACACTCTTTTGCTGTAGCCGTGAGATTTTGTACTACCAACTTTGACTCAATCGTCTTATTCACTCCACTAGAGTTGCTTCGTCAACGAGGAAAGGAAAAGGCCGCGCAAAAGAAGAATTTTCTTCCTGATAATAGGACGTCTATGATTACCGACGACGAAATAGAGAAAATCATTCTCTCGGCGTTTCATTACGTTGTTGCACTGCAAGAACAAATTCAAACTTATCTCAACTTTCAGATCAACCATTACTTGTACAACGAGTTTAAGGTGAGTCCTTTCCTCAGCTCGTTTTATACAGTGGTGACGGTGACACTCATCATGAATCTGACCTCGTACTTATTCCAACGAACTTATTAGGATAACCTCGCGACATTTCCACGTATCGTCTCTGGAGATACGGATTGGTCGGCGCTGATTCCAGCCGATACCACAATTGACGATAATATCCGAGATGTTGAGAAAAAGATCAAGGAAATCAAGGGTTCCCTAGTTGATGTCCAAAGGATGGGAGAAGTATTTTGACAGGAATATTGTTTGAGATGACGGCAAAGATGGGATGATTGATTAATAGTTCTTACTGTAAAGATTGGTTTAGATTTCCTAAAACGAACAAACATTGTCTTCTGCACCCACTTTCAGAGTCGGATGTTTTTCATTGGCACTCGAGTGAAAATATCGTTGTATAATTTCACCTTGTAATAACTAGCATCGGCTCTTGTGTATTGGTCGATCGTCTCCCGCCAATCGACTATTGTGCCATAATTGCCGCACTGCAATCCTACCACAGTACCATTCGGAATAATGAATTGCTCCGATCGAAGGTACACAGATCCTCTCTTACCACCTTCACTACTGTATCGCGCCTGGTATAAACCACCTCTGTCATCCCTATAATACGAAACTAATGTCACCACAAATACCCCCAACTCATTCGCCTTAGCAGCACGAAGACAGACTATCACATTCCGAAACAATGCCGTTATCTTTGACTTCATGGTAGTACAATGCTCGTCGATCTGGATTGTGTATAATTCAGTACTCTCGTCGTAGCTAACAACACAACCCTGCAAACCATTGAAATGGGCAAATCGTATATCCTTACTTTGAATGGTAATGCGCGATCCAGAGGGAATGATGATGGGGATCACTGGTCCGTTATTTGGCATCGGCGCTGATACATCAGCAATATCGTGATTACGATTTTGCGTTCGATCGTATTCGTTCCGCAGGGCCTCATCCTTCAATATATCATATGCATGCGATACCGCCTTGAACGCCTCGTCGGCTTTGGGTGTGTTATACTTTTCCTTGTCGGGGTGTAACTTGCAAGAATCGAGTAGAAGCATCGTCGCGTGAGAAAAATTATGGACATCCAATAGAGTATGGTGTGATCGCATGGATTAATGGGATTAATATTGAAAAATGACTTTCAAATATTGAGGTATCGAAAGCTTACCTTGAGCGCCAACTTTCGATACGCCTTCTTTATGATACCATTGGAACATGTTGGTGAGACACCAAGCACTTTGTAGTAAGCATTCTTTTCATTTCCACAATTCGCATGTATAATGGTCGTAACCAATGAGATTTGCTCCTTGCGCTGTTGTTCATCCGCAAGCATGCGCTTCTTTTCTTCTGCTTGTTGCCTTTGTACATGTTCATCCTCTTTTCGCCTTCGCTCTAGTTCCGCAGCTGCGGCAAGTGCAGTATTCTCCAGGGCCTTTCGTGTTCTTTCCTCGGAATCCTCGGCGTCTCTTTGTTCATCTGCATCAACTTCGTTCGCCTGAATTGAGACATCATCATGATCATCGTCGTCATTTACAGCGGAAATCTGTTCGCTGATGTGACTGATGTCATCCTCTTCATTTTCATACCTGTTGCACTCACTAGTGAATACTGCGCAATCTCCTTCGGTACTCTCTGAAGGATCCCGTACATCCGAGTCAACGAATTCCTTTTCTCCATCGTCGTTGACGTTGTCATCGTCGTCGTTGTCATCGTCGTCGTTGTCATCGTTGTCATCGTTGTCATCGTCATAGCNCAGCACTTAAATCATTCGTATCGTCGCATGTACCTTTCTGATCCAATCGAATTTCTTCCACCATTTCAGCGGCGAGCTCTTCGAACATGCGTTTTATCAGTGCGTTAACTGCCCTTTCCTTGTCTTCGACTTCTTCAGATGTGATCATGAACTCGTCGGCTGTATTACCTGCAACATTATCCGAGATACATTCAAGCCTGCTGTTCTTTGTGTTCAGATTCTCGCGGTGGATTTCTGCACGATGATTTCCAGGCTTGGACTGCAGCAAAGTAGAAGTAGCGTCGCATTGAGGTTGCGTCGTTGTCATCGTCAACGACGATGATGTCAGTTTATTATTCGCGATTCCATTGGTTTGGTATTCTCTTACTGCTAGATCGCCGGCTACATCATATGTTGGTGAATATGTATCCTTAATTATATCTTTCATTTCCTTCTTCTTCGAATTCTTCTTCAAAATGTGAGGGTTTTGGCACGAGGTAGGGTTAATATCATATTATGTTGAAGGCAACGCAGGCAGCATCTCCTTCTCGAGCGATTGAGGACTCACCGGCTTTGTAACCTGTTGCTTTCGAAAATTGAGAAGACCAGTATCTTTCTGTTGGAGCTCCAGCTCGATGTCACGTAAAATTCGATTAAGATTATCCCAGTTCATCGGCGAAGGTTCCTTATTCTCTTGATCTTCGTTAGAGAAGTCGATGTTTTGATTCGTAATGACCGTCAGTGTAGCACTGCCACCGCTGCTGTCACGATCTACTACGTCGCCGACGTTTAACATTCGATGGGGTGACACCTCGTCCGGCGATGATTGAGATTGAACTTCTAGGGGCATGAATTACACTCTACTCCAGTAAGATCCTTGCCAACCCGATCGTATCAA
>JALLAX010000690.1:0-10417 GCA_036939555.1 Discostella stelligeroides
CGATCCTTCGGGACACGGTCGCGTCCAGTTATCATCCTACCGACCAGCATCGTTCTAAGCATATAGCGTTTGCAATCAAACAGGCTGCGAAAATGGTCCACCATTCAAAACACCAGTATAATATCAGTGCGAAGATGCGCGCAGAAATCGAATTCTGTCGAACAATGCTACGACCTGATGCTCAGGTATTATGGAGCACACCGAGATACAGATGCAGAGATGGAGACGATGAGCGATTGAGATTGAGGGATGTGCGTGGGAACAAATACTTTAGCGATGATGTTTGGCGCGGCGAAAGAGATTCGTCATGTTGCCCACAACAACATCATCATTCACACCACTACCTGACCTGCCACTACCTGTACTAGGTACTTCTTTGACCTTCGCTTCTCCTCTGCGATCCATACTATTATCAATTATCAAGCAAGGATCAAGGTTTGAAGGCGAATAAAGTAGTAGCAGTAGGGTCTGGCCACATCATAGGAACAGAAGCCAAAGTTTTGGATGAAGGGTGCGACGAGCAAAACAATCATAACATCAATAACAAGATGTCAGCATAGGAAACGAAGGAATACAGCGCATATCAATCCTTAGCTATTGCCAATTGTCACCCTGCTCTGCCATGTGTCCGTTATATTGGTTTCTTCTCGTAGTGATGGCCACTACGAGCAGTGCTTCGCAATCATTGCAGTCCAACATTATTTCGGAGAATGAGGCCATGGGTGAGGGTCCGACAACATCTTCACCGTTTCGAATTGTAAGTCTGCTCTTCTTTTTCAACCATGAGCGATTTGCCTCACCGTAATACCTAATCTAAATCATATTTTTAATTTATTTTGCAGGTCATTGACGTTGGCTCAACCGGATCTAGGTTGCATATCTTTGAAATTGTCGAAACCGCCACAACTAATGATCATTCCGATTCCGACGAAAAAACATCTTCGGATCAGGACATGACCAATAAACCTGACATTCATTGTCTGCGTCGTGGATCGTCCAAAGCTTGGACAGCACTGTCGGCATTTGCATCACATGCTTCGGAGAGTGATGGCAGCGGCATCGACAACAGCGTCAATAACAATGAAGAACCACCTACACTGAATGCTACGCATGTGGCACATCACATGCTACCCCTTTTTGATTATGCATCCATAATAATTCCATCTGTATTCCATTCCTCCACACCTGTTCGAATTGCTGCTACTGCTGGTATGCGCCTCTTGTCATTAGAAGATCAAAGTCGTGTTTATGATGCCTTACATGCAGGGTTGTACGAGCAGGTGAAAAATGGGCGCTTTACCTTTACAAATTTGACAAGAGAAGATATCATGACGTTGAATGGCGAGAGGGAAGCATTTTATGGGGCAGTTGCGGCCAATTATTTGAGAGGAGTGGTGGATGCGGAATTGAGAGTAATTGTGCCACCGACAAAAGCTGAGGTCGATTCGGGAGGTGGAAATCTCGAGGACGAGGCATCAAGCATAGGCATTTGTACAAATAAATTTGGCATGTGTGAGCAAGATGCCGAGGATGTCATATTTGGTCCATCACACCATTATATTCCACATGATGTCAAGCTTCACGGTCCGTTGGGGGCGTTGGATATGGGTGGAAGCAGCACTCAAATCGTCTACAGCCAAAGTACTGGGGAATACAGCAATTACAATACGATGGAATCTCATGAGTCGGANTCTTTTCATCTTCATATTTGTCCTACGGCGTTGATCAATTTAGGGAGCGATTATGGGATCTATGGGTATCAGAGGCCAAAAGAAAGTCGCAAAATAGGGAAAGCGAATCCAATCTACCGGTGATTAGCAATCCTTGCAGTTTCGTGGGATACCAAATGACCTACAAGGGATTCGACCTACTTGGAACTGGTAACTCAATTCTCTGCGCAGAACAAATTAATCGCCTTATTCCGCACCACGACAATGTGATAGATCTGGATGAGCTCTATGACGAAAATATTGCTAACATAAGGTCGAAGGAAAAGCAGGAACAACCAACGACGAAAAGAAAAATGGTGGGAGGAGTCGAGCATCCTCCTTTACGGGGGAAATTCTATGGCATGTCGCTTTATTTTTTTACCCTGGATTGTCTTCGTGAGCTTTCCGATCCCAACCACCCGATTAATATCTCTTGGCCGACACCAAGTATTGAAGAATTGACTCATGCGTTGGACGCCTTTTGTGCACGGAAATGGCAGGGTGATTTAGAAGAGGTTCAACATGAAGCGCACGAGCATACACGCGCAGAGGTATTGCCGCATAGATGCATCGAGGCAGTTTACATGGTAACATTACTCCGTGATGGATTCGGTTTTCACCCTAACTCCAGAGATATAATCTTCGCTCAATGGGTGGAAGGGAACGAAGTAGAATGGAGTTTAGGTATGGCCCTTTCAGAATTTGCAGCGGAAAAAGAAAAGCAGAGGAGAAGAGTTCACGATGTTGATAAAAGATGACAGTAAACTCTTTTACAAATCACTCTGGGATGCTCTCGTAAAACTCCATGTACCCAAACATTGAATCTTCTTCTTTTTGATCATTCTTTTGAGCAGGTCGAGGCTTGAATTCACATATGTTCTGCAAAATATCACTATTCCTCTTGGCTTCTTCCTCCCATCTCATGTGGTTGTACGTGGGCCTCGTTCCTTGAATTCTCTTCACTATTTTTTGATTCTCTTTGGAGATACGTTGCAACTCCCTCTTTCTGCGCTCTTTGCTCAAGGAATGAGAATATGCCGCACTATTGTTTGTGCAATCGATCCCACCTTTGAACTAGAATGAACAATGAGCATTCGAATGCGAGTTAGAGGGGATCGAACGCGAGCTTTCATGATAAATAGAAGCTCACTCGTAGTATGTGTGACATCTTCTCAAGAAGAAGTCGATTCTCTAACTCAATCTGCGAAAATCTCTCTTCCATGATAGTTCTTGTTTTGGCTTTACTTTTAAGGTGAGATGCTTCGCGAGGACATTTATTGTCTATACTGCATTTCATATCACGAAGCTGTTATCGAAGAGAACAAATGAGTTGGCTCGAGAATGATGAAGCCGAAACGAAAAAGAGAACTGAGCGCACCTTTTGCTGGTGGCGTTCTTGACACCGCTGGACGTGACGAGCCATGCAGGCTTTGTTTTGAACTGGCATAGCTTTCCTTCCACGATCCATTTTGCTCCTCAAGATCCCGAATATCTTCACGAAGCAATTGTGAAGGGTAATCGGCTTTGCTCCTCCAGTCGCCGTTGCTCCAGTGCGGTTTTCTTCTTTTTTTATCGCGTTTTCACCGCACGGAAATAAAATGTAAAAGATTGGTAATTCAAATCAACAGTAACCTGAAACTCATCGTTGATCAAGACACTTTTCTCCGATGAATTGGATTAAAGCATTCGACGTTATTCCGACTCTCCTCAAGGCCGGGGCAATAAAAATCCTGGCCATGAGAAAATTGCGCGAGACTGAAAAGGAGGACGAAAATTCGGTACGTGCCAAACCCAAAGTTGCTTGGCGGGACATCATTGACGATATACACCGATCAACAGCTTGGCAGCAGTATTCAGCTGCACCGCAGAAGAATTCTGAGGGACCACTGCGTCGCAAATGACGATGATGGTCAACATCTTCGGGAATCTTTAATTTTCGAGAATCATCTGCCTCGTGAAAGTCTATCCGCCACTGGAAATGCTTCGTACTATCTATTCAAAAATACTCGTTGTTCGTTTTCGATTGCTGTGACGAAGAAAACGGAAGATGTCGCGAACATTCTGAAGAACTAATTGCCCACTGTATGGTAGCAAAGAGGCAACAACACAACCTGAGCTTGCCAGTATGCTCCTATCGAAGAACAAAGCCGTAACACAAACACAAGCCCGAATGATTTTTGTACCCGCCCTTCGTGAGCAGGGAAAGCAAATGAAAATATAATGAATCCATAACGCGATAAAAAGAAAATATTTGTCTACTATTTCATTTCCTTCCATTTTCTTTGTCATCGNGAAGAACAAAGCCGTAACACAAACACAAGCCCGAATGATTTTTGTACCCGCCCTTCGTGAGCAGGGAAAGCAAATGAAAATATAATGAATCCATAACGCGATAAAAAGAAAATATTTGTCTACTATTTCATTTCCTTCCATTTTCTTTGTCATCGGGGACAAGCTGGGTGCCATTAATCGTCCGATCAAGTTTTGCACGACGATCCCAAATCCCAATCCCATTGAAAATCCTCATTTTTTGACCAGGGCCCCCTAACTAAATGAAGAATGATTTCCGAACTGAATTATGGATTGTTTTGCTGGCTTTCTCAATATCTTATCATAGCGTGTAAATGTAAGTCCGCGGTGTGGTCGGCTACATACACAGGCAACAGGCAACGGCAACGGCCATGATCCATGATCATGATAGATCATGATCCGATCCATGATCCATGCATCTTGTTTGGTGCGAATTGGCGGGAACAGGAGACTTTACGGGTTTCAAGATTTTCAGCCCCTGCTCCCTGCTCCTTCCACCTTCCACCGTCGTCCTCGCACCGAAGAAGTGCGCAGTGTCAACCATGACCGATATCAACAACTTGAAACAGAGGCGCGGAAAAAAGAACAGCACCAGTGCGGCCACCCCGCCTGGGGTTGAAGTTAGCCAACCGCCGAGCACTAGCCCCCTGGAACAGCTTCGTAGCGCTCAGGAGAGACTCATTATTTCTCGTGACCGAACCGCGGATCTTCACGCGGCGTGGCGAAGACAGCTCTTCCGGCTAAGTTTGATCGTTGTGTTTGTCGCTATATATCAACTTCAAACTTCTATCTCAGCTTGTATACGTGAGATCAAAGACCATGATGCGAAAAAAGCAACGACCATTTCTGGGGCTAGAGCTGTGCAGCTTATTTTTGGTGACTCTTTTTCGGAGCTGATAGGGGTTATTATTTCTTCGCTTCTAGCTTACTTCCTAGCCATTAGTAGTACTGATGTTTCATATGCAGACCTGAACGCATGGCCATACATGCTTTCTAGTGCCTTGACTCCGATTTGCCTCGGATTTTTTTTCAATTCCAAGTCGATGGGGTGTCTTGTAGTGGAGGAGGAGGAGGCACTAACCAATATTGATTCTGTGGATGATAAAAGGCATCAATTTCCAGCAGTTGTTATATATCACACGATCGTCACAATTGCATTTTGGTTTATGAAAACTGGCTTGCAGCAATGCGAGGACAATGTGAAGCTGTGTACTCAGTCGATTGAAGATTTTGAAAGAATGAACAAGACGACGAGGCCCAAGCCGGGAGCGGAGAAAACAAGAAATAAATAACCGATCGAAAGACCTAATCATTAATTTACAATTTGTTTCAAATTATGTTCATTCATACAATGAAAAGGGACGACTAGTTGTCGGATTGTTCCATCAATAGAAACTAAGAGTTGGATCCTTTTTGATCGATTGCGGAATTTGCTTATAGTTGAGCACCCCTTAGCATGAATGTGCACCGAAAGAATGGCCGATTCAAACAAACTCAGATGGCAAATATCATTACTCAGTGATGAATTGACGTCATCTTCAGGTCCTCCGGGCGACGTTGTTCGTCCATAAATGTGCAGTGTTCGACTCTTGAACCGATGATCGCCATGAATCTCAAGCATCTTCTCGCCCGTCCGTCGAGTGGACGCATCAACGGCAAATTGTTGATTTGGGATTATAATTTCCCCCTTGGAATAACCCGTGTTTTGCACCAGCAATCGCAACTCTACAACTGGCATCGACGCATAGTATTGTTTGGCCTTCCCATTAAGAATTTTTCCTTGCATTACACTTCGAGATGTTTCGCCATTGCTCCTATCCACGAGGGAGATCCAACAATTGACCATCCCATCTGACGTTGAGCCTCCTAAGAAAATGGCTCCTTCCATTGGGCAGTTTGGCTTGACATTCTTCACAGCCATTTGCCTATAAAGTTTCATGGTTGCGTCACCCGTTTCACAATGCGATAACACTCCCTCATCTTCATCATCCTGCCACTTTCGTACGGTAACTGCGCCATATCGCTTAATGCATAAGTTGAGCCAAAGGTCATTGTTCTGAAAAATATTCTGTAACCTCCAACCCTTTGCCACGCATAGGCATTTGCACAAGGACGACGGGTCCAAAAATGATGCAATATTTTGGAGAAGACTGGGAGTTCCAACAGTATTGTGAATCGCATCGCATCTTTGTTGCTCGTTTAATGCCATGGCCCTACACAATTGTGCTTCAGCCGCTGTGAAATTTGCATCGTTCGTAGAATCTAGCTTCAGCTTCTTTGCTGAGTGAATAGGATGATCGTGCTGTGGGGAGCGCACTCCATTCACTAATTTTTGCGGGTTACAGGATTGTGTCGGAAAAATTGATCCATTTTCCGCAATCATTATGTCTCTCCTCGCAATGCTTCGTAGCTGAGCCACCTCCCGCATAAGTCCCTCACACTGAGCATTCAGACTATTAATGATCGAAGCTGACAATCCAACAAAGCTCGGTCTATCCCACTTCTTGGCACCTGCAGCCTGCTGTATCGTCAAGTCCATCAACACAGCCAAAGGATGTTGGGGTAAAGTAGTTGGAGCTGTTGATTCAGCAGACGGTGCGACACGCGGATTTTTGCAATTTGTAGTTTTTACCACATAGTCAAAACGCATTTTTGATTGAGATCCAGCCAAATCAATCGCCAAGGCAAGCTCTTCCATAGACTTGTTTAATTTGATACGTGCATCCTTGGCGCGTTGCTTTTTGCGTTCATATTGTGGGCCGCACTGGGCAGTCGACTCAAAAGATACAGCCTTACTCTTATCAGCGCTTTGTGGAGGCAGTCCAGTGTAAGACTTACTCTTACTTACATAAGGATGTGACTTGGTAGTATGCATTGGGGGTGCCGGGACTGAAGGTACTATATGATTCTCCCCGAAACCGAATTTGGACCGCTGTCCAGTGGCGTATCTAATGGATGCATTGCTTTGAGAATGTGCCGCCGCTTGTAGCGATGCATATTGACTCGAAGTAACTTTATATTGGGAAGCGAGTGGAGTTACCGAAGGCTTGGCAACGGTATGACTAGGTAACGTAAGTGGTGGGATATTTGGAAGAACATTATTTGGTGCTAATGAAGTATATGAAGGGTTTGAAATGGAGGTGGAGGTAGGCTGATGTGACAGCGGATCGGGAGTTGTTCGAGGCAACAATCCAACCGAAGATACACCCACAGCGATGGTGGTATGGGGCAATTCAGTCTGGGTTGTCACTATCGACGATGTCACATTTGCAGTTGACTCAATCGTCACAGCTGCAGCTTCTTCCAACGTCAGAAGGGGCGACCTCTTCAATGCTGGAATCGGAAGTGGCTCTACTCTGTTGTATGGAAGACATGCTGCATCACTGTTTGGACGTGTTCTCTTTGGACTTTGCGAGCAAGTATTATTCGTGACGTCTTCCAAAGACGCAGCTGATGGCAATTGGGGGATGCCCCCCGAAGCAACACTGTATGCCAAAGCCGCAGAAGTTCGATCATCTCCGTCCAAAAAAAACTCGCAAAGTTTCACATCATTAATGCCTAGATCCAAATCGTGTTCATTCAATCTCAACATCTCATCAATCGCATGATACGTGGCCGGATCGAGCTGCAGCTCCTCAGTCAAATTATGATCAGATTGGCCCATCAGTTTGGATGTAGGCGATGATGGGCAGCTTGAGCCATTGTCACTACCTAGGGACAATAAACGGTGATGTGAAGAAGCTCCTCTTCTGGCGGTGCTCATTGTCGACCTCCGTCCTCGGGGTGCAGGTAAGTGCCACGAAGTATTTGATCGATCGACTGGGAGGTTGAAGGTGGGCAGTTTCGCATTTTCTTGTAACTCCATATGAACTGCGTTCGTGATGAAGTTATTGTTGGATAGCGTTTTGTTTGTGGACATTCGTGAGCTCAGCGACCGTGGAGCCAACGCTGCCGGTACCCCGGAGTGGCCATCAACATCATCAACATCACCAGAGAGAAGAAGTTCTTCAATGCCATCGAGTGATGCATCGAGATCAGCCCCGATCCGGGGGCTGAGAAATATCAAGGGGGAAAGGGGAGCTTCATCTAACATCATACCTAGTGTCATTTACAGATTTCGTCGCAGTCGAGATTAGGGAGTTGGAACTTCCACTTTTGACCCCATGACCATGATGTCACATCAACTAGCAGATGGAATCGGAAATGTTTGTTCTTGCTTCTTGCTCCGTCGGTAAGAAGGACACGTGGAAGGTTGGGCTTGGCAACCAACCTGACCGGCTTCCTTCGGCTTCCCACCCAAACTTTTCATTGATGAATTACCTACTTATTTCCCATCATCTTCGAACACAAACTGGAAAATGGTGTGAATATGCCGGAGGTATCCTTATTGGTATTAGATTAACTTCTATTCTGATGAAAGGGAGGATCTAAATACTAAATATGGTGAGACAGATCTTCAAAACCCACGTACACGTACATCCAACCCAATCCCCCTACTAGCAGAGAATTTGCGGATCACGGATCACCAACACCACCATCCCTCCACTGCTAATAGGTATCAATCCTCAAAGTATATGTAAGCAATTATTCTTGAGCTATTCCATCCGAGGCCAAATGGATAGCCAACAAAATTGAAGACATAAATTGCTATTATTGCCGCTATCGGGAATAAGAATACTTCTGTATTCGTAAGGAATGGGAGGGCTATTCACAGTAGGGGTATTGTCAGGTGATTGACAAATGTCATGAGAACATGCTTTCAATGCAAACGTGTTTGAATGAAGAAGAATAGTCTCTCACCTCTGTAACCCAGATGAGTAATATAAAAATACCATCCAAATGATACAGCAAATAAAGTATTCGAAAATCCTAGTGCAAGGAGTGATGTTCCCAATACAACCGGTAACAAAAAGAATTGGACACCATCTATTTGATCGTGCGTGCATCAGTAGGGAAAAGAAAAATGCGGGATAAGAATGGCCGCAAAAAGTGAGCATTTTTTTTGCAAGGTCGCCAAGCATCGGCATTCGATATTACAGTCTTTAAAACAATGAAAAAGACAAAATCAGACGCACTCATAACTCACATAGGAGAACAAAGAGCGGCACGAATGCATTGCAATGGATATCAAATGCGTATAACCATTCAACATCCTGTCTAACATGGCTCGCGCTTCTATCAGTGATCATCAAATGTTGATTGGCTACTAATCTCCCAACACTTGCCATTATTACCCCGAATCCCAACCAATGAATCAATATGCTCTTGGCAACAAATCCAAAAATGGCGGAGAAGGATGATAGCCGGAATGCAAAACCATACGCAGTACTAAAGGCTATTAGCNGCGCTTCCGCCGCGTCCCCGTGAGGACGCGGCTGCGGATGTGGATGGTCGCGATTGTACGGGCATTTTGGAGCTGTTGTCAGCGGCAGACATAACAAGAGCAAGCTGGCAATGTTGTGATTGGTAAAAATGGGTTGACTTGGCTGCTGCTAGCTGCTGCTATTAATAATGCCGGAAATATTCTGCCTTCGACTTCAAGATGGAATCATCTGCCTCTATGCTCTTTATGTTGATCGTGATTGTGTTGATTGATACAAAAAGCGGGCAAGCCAAGCGAAGTAACGGGCAAGCCCGGAAGATATTGACAGATCCTGACGTGACGTCATCTTCATTTTCAGTGCAACCCATCATCAACATCAACCACAACAAAAACAGCGAATCTAAAACACTCATACATAACTAAATCACAACCTAAACCATCAACAATCCAATCAACGTTACCCCCTAAGCACCAAAAGTATCTCCAACAACATGGCAAAGTTATCAATTGCTCTAGCTGCGCTCGTCGTATGTAGCGCATCCGCGTTTTCAATGACCATGAGCACGCGTAAGTTCTCGGTCTCTATCTGTCGACCAGTGGTCGTCTTTTGACAAGATACATTTTTTGTTCAGCCATCACACATATTATTATCGTGTTCTCATCATGATTTTCACTTACGACAAATTATTACATACACTTTAAACAATCATACGTCTAGAAACAGGCTCAAACTCCCGTCGTGAAATCTTGCAAAAAGGAGCAGCCATCGCCACCGCCGTCGCGGCACCTGTGGCTGCCAACGCCTACGCTGTTCCTGACCTCAAATATCCATTCGAGGCCCTTGAACCCTTCATCGATGCGCCCACTATGAAGATTCATCACGATAAGCACCATGCTACATATGTCGCAAACATCAACAAGGCTATGGAGGGAAAACCAGAAGTGGACATTCTCGAACTCCAACTCAATGCCCTTGAGGCTGGACCGGCCGTTCGCAACAACGGAGGAGGTCACTACAATCACGCCTTCTTCTGGGACGAAATGGCTCCGCCTGACGAGGCCAAAAAGACGAAGC
>JALLAX010000691.1:0-10669 GCA_036939555.1 Discostella stelligeroides
CTTGATTATGATAGCAGCAATATGCGAGTAGACTTAGCAAACAAACACTCGGACTTGACTCGCCCAGCTTCGCCTGTGCGTGAAACTGAGCAGTCAGATGGCGAAAGAATCGAACGTAGAACTCATACGCACAACTGGACAAACCTTGAGCAGTTCAATTGCTGCGGTGTAGTCGTTGTCACGGATGCAACTGTAAACTTGTGATGTTATGCTGACACTCATGAGTGATTTGCTCCGATGTAAATAGTAAAAATCTGGGACAAGACAATTTCAAAATTTTGAAATTATTGTAGAGCATCTACTTTCACTCGTGGCAACACGAAACTCAACATCAATTATTCTTCTTCGCCGCTCTATTCTCTTCTGTTACCATCCGTTTTGTTCGAGGCGTTAGAATGTCAAAACAATAGATATTGAGGACAGTACATATCTCATCAATGTAGATCATGATCTTGAATCCCAAGTAAGCCCACAAACCGGTTGTATATACTGAAAGGAATGCATCCAATGATTCCTTAGAAAAGGACACCCCAGCTGTCATCAAAACCGCCAACAGAAATTGCGGAAGCAAGCACCATCGGTTGCGCACCTCAAACTCCTCTTCCACCATATGATCCATCATCAGCTGTGTCGTCTGCTCCGTAAACAAACCACTAATTAGATGCATCATTGTTCTTGGACATCGTAGAAAAATTGTCGGGTCACAACGAATGATCGCTAGAGTTGATGATACTAAAATTAAATGCGGCAACAAAGTTCGCAATGATTGCACGCCGAACTTGCGTACCACTGAACAAGATTTGATAACAACTTCTTGCACCAAGCTGACAACTGCAGCGAGTACTACCAAGTCCATGTTGCGCACCCTGCCTTGCATCGGCATGCAATAATAAGTCACGGCATTGTTGTTGCACATCTTGGAAATGACGCTGTCCACTAAAGATGTTTCCTGCCAAAACATGGGTCCCAAGAAAAAGCTAACAAAGCTCAATGATGCTCCCATTATCAACCCTTCGCTTGGGCCATTGAATGGGGGCAAGATGAGCGTCCCCGTGTAGTATTGCTCCCATGTCGAAACGTAGAAGGCAATCATCGGGCAAAAGATCAGTAGATAGGCGAGAATTGCATCCCCACCAAAGAATGCCGAAATCAAGGACTTGCTCTGGATGTTATCATAATCTTCTTTCCCTACCGACAAATCACTGAAGTTCCCAGGAATTAGGGCCATTGCCGCAATCCAATTTGCGCTACCAAGAATCAAATTCATTGCATCACAGCCATGATCAAACAATAATCCCAATGGCGAGCTCGTACCGGTCTTGCGTGCCTGCTTGCCGTCCATATTATCGAGAGTTTGGTATATGATCATCGCGCATCCGTTGAGCAAGAATATCGTCCTGGGAACTGAGTACTCGTTGAGATTGTAAGCATCGGTATTGGCCTCGTACAATCCAGGACACCAGTACCAAATGACGCAATAGCTCATCATCATCCATGATAATCCGAAAAATGTAATTGCATTCGGAGCGATCCATGATGGTGTGAGATTGTCGACAAACCATGCCGCTATCGGGGAGAGAACATATTTATAGAGCAATGACAAGTCCGCACCGTGGTATTGATAATGGGGNCCATGCCGCTATCGGGGAGAGAACATATTTATAGAGCAATGACAAGTCCGCACCGTGGTATTGATAATGGGGGAGGCGCTTCACGGCATTGGGACTTAGATAATAATAACATCGACTGTCAGTTGATTGTTCGAGAGAGGACGAAGTGATAGGAGGATTTTCCGTCGCATTCCGATGGCTGGAGGTGGAGAGGTCCGACGAGACGGAAGAAGTGGTGCCCGAATTATTTGTCAGCGTTGCCGAGGGCTGTTTTTCATCAGTCGACGATGTCATGGCGGAAAGTGATGGAAGGGACAGGGTGGAAGGGTTCATTTATATGGTATGGTAAGTAGAATGAAGATGAAGAGTCGGCGATGCCTGATGCCTTGCTAAAGCGCGACTTTAGACTTTATTGACCGATGTTGATCTACGTCTTCAAAAAATTCATGGCTTTTTGTCCATGGTCCCACGAGGTCCCACGGTGTTAAAAAATGCAACACGCAACCTTTTCGTTTGCCACCTCTCATCTTCTCAGAGGTCTGTTCGTGCACGTCGTATCCTGCCTCGTAGTAGGTACCATAAGTACATACTCTCCAGGAGAGAGAAACCTCGACAACTACTAACAGACACTCCATACTACGTACCATAGGTCTCCATAATCCTTGTGTCTTGCAGTAGCAAATTAATAATGGAAAAGGCGCATTTCTATTCTGATTATTTCTATCGAATGAGTGTTCCAACTTATGGTTACCCTAAGGAAAGGGAGTGCAAGCTGAGATACCATACTGACAGAGGGCCATACCTACAACAAACATTGAGGATCACATAATACAGTGGATGATAAGCATTCCGACTAGAACAGGAACAACGAGCATTGCGATAGCTCCCTGCATAGGTGGCGAGCTTGATGACGCTTCAAGGGGTATGCCATCGCAAGTAATCTGTCCATACAAATTGGCGTTACTTTCGCACGTCAGACAGGGTTCACTTTCACTACTCTGTCGACCATGGAAATTGGCGGTTCGCGGAGGACACAAAATTGCATCGCAGCCGAAGCGTGAAACTTGACCCATATTCCAGTCTTCGTTACTCGAATCACAGAGAGTGGAGGTCAGCTGGGTGATACGATTGTTTCGAAGGAAGATGATGAGCTTATCCAACCTGAACGTGATGACGATGAGAGAGCGACATGGTGAGCGTTAAAACACAAGGCTGGGACTCGAATGGAAGCTGCGAGTAAATCTTGTAACTATGACTTGCCTATCAAGCTGAGGCGGCACGCTCCCAGATAGGCCGTTGGATGAAAGATCAACTTCGATTAGTTTGCGAGCAGATATTGATCCCAAGAAGTCGGTTGGAATGGATCCCGAAAGGTCATTTTCTTGATGTCGGTCAATAGCATAGCAACAGACGTAAGAGATTGCTTTGGTGAGACACAAGCATTACAACAGATTGATGCGTACCTGACAAGTCCAGTTGAATAAGATTTACAAAGTCATCAAAGCTCTTGAGCTGACCAGAGAACAAGTTAGATCCCAAACGCAGTTCAACCAAGTTTGCCAGTTTCCCGAACGAATGAGGAAGTGCACCAGTCAAACTAGAATGTAAACGGCACGGAATGGAATGATATGTTAACTGTTGAAATAACTTGGAAGCAACAAAGAGTTTTGTATTAGCAAACATTAGCAAGCTCACCTGTTTTCAGTTAGAGATAACGATTCAAGCTTTCCCAGATTAAAGAGATCCGTTGGAAACGACCCACTGAGTTGATTAAACTTGAGATCCAACTTGATAAGCGTTTTAGCTTCCCCTACTCCAAAAACATCGGACAGTCCAGTCGAGTCAAGACGAAGATCGATCAGATTTTGGGCTTTTCCAATACCTTCAAACTTAAAGTCGATCGGATTCGAATGTAACCAAAGAGTGTGAAGCTGACGCAAATGGAAAATCTCTTTGGGTGGAGTGCCCACGAGGTTGTTTGCCCCCAAACGAATTGCTTGCACCGACACACCATCCCGGCATTCAATCCCATACCAGTCACAAATATCATCCGTAATCATCCAGTTGTCGTTGTTGTACCATTCATCGCCTTTTGTCTCACTGTAGAGGAGCTCTAGGATTTCCTTATCATTCACAACGCCTTCACAGGATGTGCTTCCCCAATATGGAGAGGTACCATTATCGTCGCTCACGGCACATTTTTGACAAGCAGAATCAGTGGTATTTTGACGGCCGTAGATGCTGTGAAAGCCAGGCTTGCACATCAAAGCATCACATCCATACGTCTCAACGAGACCACCCATCCATGATAGATTTTCGCAGAATCGGCTATCCAGCTGAGTAATCTTGTTTCCTTCCATTTCTATGTTGAGGTCGTCGAGAACTGCCAACTCAACTGGTACTTCCCCGGTAAGTAAATTATGACTCAATGTAATCAGCTCAGTATTTAGACTTGATTTCAGAAAGTTTGAAGGGATCGTCCCGACGAGATGATTGTAGTCAAGATAAAGGCCCTCCAGATTTGGCACATTCGAGAACGTGGGAAGAGTGCCGGAGAGTTTGGGTCCATTTTTAAGTCGGCGATAAGCTGAAAATAACTTCAGCTGGGGCATGTAACTAAATTCCTCGGGAATATTGCCTGTCAGCTTATTCTCTGCAACAACGAAATTTTGAAGATCCTTCAACGAGGCTATTTCAGACGGAATAGTTCCTTCGAAATCATTGTTATAAGCATAGAAATCGATCAATTTTGTCATTTTCCCAAACTCTGTACTCAGTGTCCCAGAGAAAGAATTATAAGCAATGTAGAGTCGCTCAAGAGTGTCAGCAAGGTTGAAAAAGTCGCCAGGAATCGTTCCCGTTATCTCGTTTGCAGTGAGATGTCTGTGAGAGCATAAGGGCCAGTAAGTTAAGTGCACACTACTTGGAAAGAAGAACGATAACACATCCGTAAGACTTACAGCTCTTTGAGGGCTGGTGCGTTTCCGATTCCATCTATATCTCCAATATCAATCTCTGATATGTACAAAACCTCTAATTTTTTCGCTTTGTCTATGTTTGCGAAATGCATATACAGCGTATTCTCCTTCAAATTCAGCGTTTTCAAGGATGGAATTTCCCAGATTTCATGTGGCATAGTGCCATTCAGCGAATTACTGAGAAAAATGGAAGAGTGAGGAAGAGTTCAGAAAAAACATGATTGCAATGCGAAATAAGCAGAATGACTCCTTACGCAGGAAGATTTATCGCCGTAATTGTTGTGTTCTCAAGACTATCGCCAGCGCACTCAATTCCAAACCAACTGCAAATGGGCTTCGTGTTATCCATCCAGTGCTCGTTCTCCTCCCAATCATCGCCATTAGTAGCTCTATAAAGTGCTTTCAATGCGGTAATTTCTTTTGCCGTGTGGGTACAAGAATAGCTACCAACAAATGGTGCCACTTCGAGGCTACCACAAGGAGTGCATTTCTCGTCACCATCCGAATGCATGCGCCCCGTGACACTAAATGTGTTAACTGGACAAGCAATTGCTTTGCAAGGATCGTCTTTAAGTTCTCCAACTTTCCCATTCATCCAGTTGGACTGTGCGTCTTTACAGTAGGCAGGCGGCACTTCAGTGAATTGATTGCCGACAATGTCGAGATATAAATTGGCAATGTTAGAAAGGCCGACAGGGAGTGTCCCGGTGAAAGCATTGTCGGCAAGATGAATGATGATTTCGTTATCAGAACTGGCGATGTAGTCTGAGTCTAGCCCACTCAAAAAGCTGATACAGGGAGGAGAATTCGTGTTAGAGTCGATTCACGCCGTTTGTGCGAAGATGCACAGTCAAAGCACTACACTCACTTGCTTGGTATCTGACCAGTAAACCTGTTGCCCTCGAGACTGGCGAATATGATGCATGCAAGAATAACAACATAAGTCAATTGCATAGGTCATCGAAGATATGAACAAGCTGCACTTACTCAAGTTTCTCAATCTTCGTAACCTTTGAGAAGTCTAAGACTGGACCTGTCAGATCTCCATTAGAGTATACCGAAAACTCTTTAAGATTTTGAAGATTGTTAAGCTGAGTAGGCAAGTTACCTACATTCAGAACGGAAAGGAACGAACATCAGTGAGCAATGAATGGAAACAAATGGAATACGATGCTTTCGCGAAAGTCAACTGACCCTCAAACAGATTTTTGCCCAAGACAAGATTTTCGATATCTTCCAAATTCCCAAGCTCAGATGGGAGTTCTCCTGTCATTTCGTTCGTATAGGCGTAAAATTCTTTTAAACCCGTTAGTTCTCCAATCCTTGTCGGAAGAGTGCCTTCGATCTTGTTGAATGAGATGTAGAGCTTTTCCAAGGAAGTAAGATTGAATATCTCGTGGGGAAATGTACCTTCGATATCATTCTCTGTAAAGCTAAAAATGGAACAAGTTTGAAGAAAGAGTTGAGGCGAAGGAAAAAGAGTGCGGCGACGAACAAAACATAAGAACTCACTGCAATTCCTTCAACTTTGCGGCCTTTCCAATGCCAGCAATGGTAGTGAGATTCGTCGCCGAAAGCTGCAGCATTTCAAGATGGGGCGGATTCCCCACGTTTTCCAGGTTTAATGGGAGGTTATTTCCTCGTATGTTTAGCCTCTCAAGAAAAGGTAGGTCAAACAAAAGAGCTGAAACCTTATCCGGGTCATCTGTTGCTAAAGAGTTACTGTCTAATTCGATTTCAGTCACACCACTATCCTCGGTTGCATTGTCACACGTAATGCCGTACCAAGAGCAGATTGGTTGCTCGGACAACCAGTACGTATCAATGGACGTTCCTGTAAAAAGTGCGGTACAATTAACAAGTGAGGCTCATTAGCATTGGCACCGCTCACAAAAGATCCAACTTACCCGAAAACATGAGCGCATGGAGTTGAGATAATATTTTCCTCTCCTCAGAAGTAGAGACGCATGCCAACATCCCGTAATAGGGTGCTTGTTCTCTTCGTTCCTTGTCAGTCACTCCTGGGCAAGGCTGACAGGGGGTCGTGACTGAATCTTGACGACCTACTGGCGATGAAGTGCCTGGGGGACACAAAATTGCATCGCATTTATTCTCTGTTAGATTGCCGATTAAACCATTCATGAACTCATCATCGTCATCACAAAGCACTTCTGGGACTCCACTAATCCTGTTCCCAGCGAGGCTTCAGGTTTTGTGAAGTTATGCGACAAATGAGCCATCTTTGTTCCAAAATGAGATACAAATCTTCAAACACTTACTCGACGAATAGACCTACAAAATCGTCCCAATCTGACGGGATCGTACCTGTAATTTGGTTGGAAGCGCTGTTTCACAATAATGAACAAGTTAGGGCGATTGTGCACTGACAGGCAGTTCTACCTTTTTGTCGGGATCATTGCCAACTTACAGGTTGATCGTTGAATACGCGTAATCCTGATGACGGCCGGATTGCCGTACAGTCTGCAAGAAGTCGCTATGGATTGACCCCGTTAACGAATTTTTGCTGAGATCAATGTCGTGTAAATGTTCCGAATTCTTGAAGCTTGGGACACGTCCAGTAAAGCCTCCGGAGTCACGTTGGCCATTTAAGTGCAGCTGTCGAAGAGTTGGGATGTCCTCCAAATCGATCGGTATTTCACCACTCATNAACGAATTTTTACTGAGATCAATGTCGTGTAAATGTTCCGAATTCTTGAAGCTTGGGACACGTCCAGTAAAGCCTCCGGAGTCACGTTGGCCATTTAAGTGCAGCTGTCGAAGAGTTGGGATGTCCTCCAAATCGATCGGTATTTCACCACTCATACGATTAAAAGACAAACTATGAATGGCAATATTAGCAGAATGAAGAAGAAATCACATGCCTCCAGATTATATCACTTACACAATACTCGTCAATTGAGTGAGTTGTGATATTTCCGTCGGAATGGATCCTGTTGAATGGGAATGTAAGGGAGTGCACGGACATAACACAATTTATCATTTGGTGCAACAGAACTATTATTACCTGTGATGTCATTTGATCCAGCCCAGAATTCTTTGAGATTACTGAGATTCGATACATCTGCAGAGATAGACCCCTCAAAGCCATTGTTGCTAATCTGTAAACTCTCCAGAGTATCTGTTTCGTAAAGCTCATCAGGAATGTTGCCATCCGGGAAACTATTGCGTGAGATGTGAAGCTGCACGTGTGGAATACAGAGAATGGTGGTGTAAGTGATTTATTTCTGCGGTGTTAACAGAAATAAGATTCGCAATTACCTTTTTCAATGACGGCGCGTCACTTATACCATCAACACTTGATAGATCAGCATCCTCCATGAGAATTTCCTCCAGATTTTGCGCCTGCTCAATTCCGTCAAAGCTCAGGTCAACAATGTTGTTACTGAAATCAATTTTTCTGAGAGAAGGGAGTTCGTAAATCTGAGTTGGAATTCTTGCCGTCAAACCGAAACCGGCGAGGTTAATTTCAACAACACTTTCATCTCCAATATCTTCAGACGACGAGCATTTTATTCCCTCATACTCGCAAACTGTCCCATTCTCCCAATTATTTTTCCTTACCCAATTGCTGCCACCCGTCTCAATGAACAGCCTGTCCAGTATTTTCTTCTCCACAGTATCGTCATCATCAGTGACACCAGCGCATCCAATGGCCCCGGCAAACTTCCCATTTGGACACGACAAGCACCCGCCGTTCGTGCTACTCTTTGCTCTTCCATAAGCATTGTACGTCCCTTGAGGACAAAGTATGGCATCACAGCCATTTCCATCATTGTCGATAACTTTCCCCACCTCACCATTCCACCAGCCCCTCATGGAGCATAAGTCCCCATTGACCTTCGTAATTTGGTTGTTAACGGCATCGAAACGCATGTTAGAGAACCGCGAAAGACTCCCCGGTATTGTACCAGTGAATAAATTGTAACCGATGCTGTAGGTCGACAGAGACGGTTGTAGTGAGTGAAACGCCGCAAGCTTATTACCAAAGTAAAAATATAAAGTAAAATCACTCACTCAATCGCCATGAGTTGATCCACATCTTCAACTCCCGACAAAAAATTACTGGGAATCGATCCTGTCATCGCGTTAGAATTGAGATCTAACATATGAAGCTTTGTTTGCTCCTTGAATGAGGGGAGTTTGCCCGTAATTCCGGGGCCTCCTCGGCCACTTTGGTGCACGTGAAATTTCTGCAGGTTGACGAGTTTCGCAATGGCCTCTGTAGGCAGGTGGCCAGAAAAGTCATTCTCGGAAAAATCTAGAGTTGAATCGAAATGATGGCGAGCAAGGTAAATATTGCGTCGTCGGGTCAGTTCAATATTCAATAGGAGAACATACTTACCAACATGCCAAAGTTTGGTCATTTGACCAATCTCCACTGGAATCGTACCAGAAATCTCATTTCCATAGAGGCTGCAGAAACATACACGAGAACGTGAGCGTAAGACATCGCGAACGCAAAATAAACACAGAGATTAATCGCTCACTCGAGTAGCTTGAGATTTGTCAAAGCGCTCAGACCCTCAGGAATTTTGTTCTTCAAACCAGAGAACTTAAGCTGCAAATGTGTTAAACTCGTCAACTGATACAACTCTGTATCTATCGAGCGGGAGAAGAATGCATCGTCCACAGTTAATTCCTCCAAAAGAGTCGCTTTGCCAAGTCCCTTGAATGTTTGAATATCGTTTGACGATAGATTAACCTTCCGCAAGCTAACGGCGTTGCCAATATCTCCAAAGCCAAAATCACGATCAAGACTGATTTCATTCCCTGATAGATCAAGTTCTCTTAAGTTGGGTAGGTCGAATAAAGACGAGGGAACTAACCCTTCCAAACCATTTGCAGGCAAGGATATCACGACGATGCTGCCATTTTCACAGTCGATACCATAAAAGTCAGTGCAGGGATCAATATCCTCATCCTGATAACTGGGCAACGTCAAATCCATCGGAGATTCCATGTCCTTAAAGATATCCCATCCATCATACTCATCCCACTGAGGTCCACTGAGCGCGAGGTAAAACTCGGCGAGGATCTCTAATTCATCACTTACACCAATGACGACTACGTCATCGCAGGTTGTCGCACCCAGCAACCCATCCGTTCCCGAACTGCATGGTTCACACGGCGTCTCTTCCTCCTCTTGTCGGCCCGTATCACTGTATGTACCTATGGGACAAAGGATAGCATTGCATCCAAATAATTGAACCAAGCCATTCATCCAGCCGTCAATCTTGTTCTCTTCATTGGCTTCCACATCGCAGATGTTAGTACCAAAGCCTTCAATTTTGTTCCCCACGACGTTCAACACGAGGGAATCAAATTTGAGAAATTCGGAGGGTATAGTCCCCGTGAGATTATTGTTCTCGAGTCCGATGGTGACAGTCTCACCCTCGGTGCCGTTGAATGCGTGAAGGAAGTTGTGCGGGATTGTTCCGGTAAANTCCGATGGTGACTGTCTCACCCTCGGTGCCGTTGAATGCGTGAAGGAAGTTGTGCGGGATTGTTCCGGTAAAGTCATTTCCGTCGAGGCTGCACAATCACCGTGAGAAAATGGGCGGATGAAACGTTTTGATAGTAAGAAAAAAATACGAGTCAAATATTGTAGATATCCGATACTAGCAAATGGTGTTACTCACTAAACCTCATTCAAAAAGGGCTGTGTGTCAAACTTAGGCAAAGGACCTGTATGCGTTCCTGTATTTGGATCATTGTTATGGACGGAGAATGTTTGTAAATTGCCCATGGCCTTAATCTCATTAGGTAGGGGACCCGTGAGTTGATTTTCTGACAGCTATCGAATTGGAGAAGAATTATACAACGCAAAATATCATGATTGGATTGGATTCAGGGAATTGTCATGTTTGCAACATACAATGACAGGAAAGGATGCTTTTCAAACGTACCGTAATAATCTTCATCTTGGTAAGCAACCCAATCTCCGATGGTATTTTTCCCGTGAATTTATTTCCATAGCAATAAAACTCAATGAGGTTCGTCAAGCTACCAATGCGTGTATCGAGCTCACCCGTGAGTTCATTCTCACTCAAAGCCAAAATC
>JALLAX010000693.1:0-10443 GCA_036939555.1 Discostella stelligeroides
CGTGCCTCTGCGGCTGCTGCGGCTGCCGCAGCAACCGCTGCCATTCAACGACAAGTCGAAGTTTCCTTCATCAAAAAATCTACCGCACAAGACAAGAACATGGACAACAAAATGTTGAGCCATTCCGAAGAAGTGACAGGAAAAACCTCAATGAGTGCTGAGTCGTGCAATGAGACATCTACTATTCAATCCAAGACAGAGTCATATGACGCGACAATCACTGAAAATAGTGCTGCACTGGACAGTCAACTGATTGGGGAGGGAAAGGGTTCCAACAGGCATGCCATTCATACGACAAATGCTACATCACCAAAAAGAGCAAACACTGATGATAATGGTGGTGGTGAAGTGGACGACGACGACGACGACGATGATGATGATGTATACTTTCGTTCATCTCATGATGATTCTTCCTCCTCTTCTTCGGATGGCGATGAATATGAGCGATACAAAAGTGAACGCAGAATCAATCGTGGAGCGGAACAGCCAGGACGGACCGAAGCTGACTCTGCATTTTTGTCGGCGCTGCAAGTCGCCTCTTCAAATCCATCTTCGACATTGACGAATATTCGTCGGCAGGCATATCCCCCGTCTTCTCTTACCCTTCAAAAGCAGCAGCAGCAGGGAATAGCTGTGCCCAACGCTTTGAAGAAATCTTCTCTTAATGACATCATATCGGTTTCACCTACTCCCGGCAACAATAACAATAGTGCAATACCGCCAACATCGATTGATGAATTGAATACGGTCATGAAGGATGAAGAAGTAGTAGGAGGAAGGGATGACAATGCAACTAGAGACGATCCCATGGCACATGCCAATGCTGCCTTTTTGGGAGCTCTTCGCGCCGAGTCTGTTCCTGTCGGTGAGGAGGAAGAAGAAGATATGAGAGGAGTGGAAAGTAGCAGCAGAGGGCGGACAAAACCGTATTATCCCTCTGGATCCTTCATCATGAATCCTATATCAAAGGCAAAGCCGTTGCAAGCAAAGCAGAAACTCGCAATGCAGACGGCAAGGAATAGTTGTCCCAACAGTGCTGATCTTCACCAAACGAAAAGCAATAACGAGAGTTTAGATGCCGACTCAAAATTCTTAACTGCAGTCCGCGGCTCGCAATGTTCAAGTAATGATGGTACCTCATCCATAGAATGTGGGGGAACGTACAATTCTGGCACCTTGGTGATCAACTCCCCTCCCACAGATGTCAAGAATACTACTAGGAGCGAAATTGAAACATCCAATGCCTCGTTTATGACAGCAATCCACGCGGCAGCGGACGAAGATGATGGGGAAGATATAGTAACTACCGATACGACGGCAGTAGTTGCCGTGGAGGGGGAAACTGACTCGGAGAGGGAGAATCGGACTGATGCAGACGCCGATGCCGATGAAGAAGCAGGCGATGACATCCTCGACGAAGATATCACGGGTATCAACCTACCCGTTCATTCATTTATGGAGAAGGTACTACTCCCACGCCCATTATTCTTTGGTCATGTCTTACCCCCCCGCATTGTCGCAGAGGCCGAACGCGCCGCGTCTTTGTACGCAATGACGACCAATGCAGCTGTCGATTCTTTGGACGAGACAACAACTAATGTGTCATTGTCGCCATTATCCCAGCAACCGGATTCTCTGACGAATGCCGACTCGGAATCTTTCGCCGCCGATGATTCGTCAGTTATGTCCAGTATGTCATTATCATCGGGGTTACCAGGAGGGGGGAAGATATTCGAATCTTCGGTGGCGCCTTGCTGTCGAAATTTCGAAGGAGCGATTGATGTTTTTGGTTTTGGCATAAATCCCTTCATTGCAGCTCAACAAAATGCCAAAAGGACTCAAAGCGTGGGAGTATGCTGTGCCGAGGAATCATCAGCCCCTCATCCATATGTGTCAATATACTCGCCCGTTTGGGGTGAGTGGGGTAGGATGGCGAGGGCGAAGGCTCGAAGGAGGAAAGGCAAAATAGCAGATGAAGCTAGGGCCCTTGAAGCGAGGATGGCAGCGGAACAGATGACAGAACCCATCGCGCAAGCAACAACACCCATCAACTCATCTGACCTCCGCCACGATTATTCTCGCCCACTAACGATTCCGAGCCGACGGCGACAGCACAAAAAAACAGCTAGCACGGATTTCTCCGACCTTTGGTCGAAATTTCACTCGCCATCTGCATCATCAAGAACCACACCAACTACTGGAACTGCAGTCGCTTGTCCGACTGACGGGGCAGATGATTTATTTTTGCGGTATGCGCACTCCGGTTCTGTAGATAAAGTTGAGGAACAGCGCATACTGTTGCATTCTGATGCCGTATCCCAGGATCAGCTTCTTGAGCATGCTCGTGACGGCACAACGGAGGATGATAACACCAAGACCGCTGGAGACACACTCGCGTCGTCGGCCGATTCTCCTTCCACCAAAACTTCTAAGAGCCAACACCCCCGATCCCGCGATGAAGGTAGCAATAATACAATAGGGGATGGGATAGCAGGTGTCACTTTGGAAGAGAACGTAGCATCCATCGGCTTTTCCCAAGACGACTTTTTGCAGTATGCTCGCGCAGGTACAGTCAAGTACGACATTAACAAAGGTTCAGACACGTTCATTGAAACATCATCAGCACCAACGCAAAGCACCGGTGGCACTATGTCTCAGGAACAATTTCTGCAGTTAGTCCGCGTAGCAGGCGCGAACGAGAGCGCCTCGGATAGGATGACATCGGGCACGTTTATCGGTGTAGCAGATTCTTCTCTCAACATTCACAAACCTCTTTCTGTACCACCGCCCGTTATGAATAGCAATACGTTTGTCCAAGCAGTTAAATTTTCCAATGAGGATGCGGCTGACAATGATTTTATCGAGGCTGCAGAGGAAAGGAAAACTGTTGGGTTGAATGACAACATGAGCGCCGCCGTCGCCATGCTCGCTGGGAGCGGAGGGGTCGATGATGATGACGATGATGATGCTGATGCCTATCGCGATATCGGCGCACCGGTGTTTCTGGCGGCTGGCGGGGGAAGAATGGCAGCAAACAAGTACGGCAGACCTTATAGTAATCTCGAACTTACAAACGGTTGCACTCCGCTCTACGGTTGCGATGACCCAGCATTGCCACACGAGTCGGACCTCGGAGTGTTTGAAACAAAAGAGGACGAAAAGCGCAGTACTGAACGTCGGCGAGAACAACATATGATTGGACAGTTTGCTTCACCAGGCATCATGCCACACATTGCCTGTCCAACGCAATGCTTGGACGCTAACGACAGCACTACATGGAATGCACGTTTCTCTGAAAGCGAGTCTGGTAATAGCAGAAGTGATGGCAATACAATGGTAATTAGTTTGGATGGTCAGTTACCAACTGACCCCGACACCATTATCCCGCAACAGAAATCGCCATTGTATGAAGTCAGCAGAATTGCATGGTGGAATTTGCCGGATGGTTTTGATGAAACAGGCAAGGCTCGTGGCAAAACTAGCCGAACATCAACACGTGGTGAGGGTTACACTCCCACCTCTGAAGTGTTCCCCGCGTTGGACGATCCAATACCTCTAGATGTGCAAACAAATCTCTGGCCTCCGCTGAAAGTTCTGCGGGAGAACAACATCTCTTGTAACCGCTCGCATTCGGCGACATTCACCGCACGATTTTTGCCACATTTGTCCGATAGGCCACCGAGTGTACGTCACCTACAAATCGATACCACTGCCGTAGGGTTTCCGTCGCTTGGAGGCGAGATTGAACCATTCTTTTGTCAACTGGCTATTTTCCATTTTGAGATGAGCGCTGAGAGAATCCCAGGAAGTTCTGCACGTCACGATTCGGATTCAGTGTCAACAAGCCCTTCTGCTCATTTACCATCACCAAACATGGAGCGTTGTGGTCAAGTTACCGAGTTCCTGAGCTTTGATATTGTACAAGATCCAACTGTGATAAAGAATTGCAAGCATGCTCTTTGGCCATATATTGAACAGACCGATGCTCACGAGCTATGCACAGGGTCACAACAAGATTCAGCAGATGATGCGCTTGATCTGACTAGTACCCAATCTGAGGGTACTTCTTGCGGATTGTTCCCCCTTGGAGCGGATTTGAACGTATCGAATTTGTACGCCGTCATCATTGTGAACAAAGTCATCGTCGAACATTCAAGTGAGATGTATCCATACTTCAAATCTGGCCGGCGTGAATCTTCAGAAGAAGAAATCGATCTGGAGACGCTCCGAGCCAATGCAGCCAAGTCTTGCAGCAAATATGGGCAGATACTTATACCCTTTGCCTTCGGAGTAGTGCCGCTGAAGCACATAATAGGTGACGAGTCACCAAAAACGCCAGTCAGCCGTGCGGTACAAATACCCTTGTTTAAGTTTGATGTAGAACGGGGCTCCCAATCAATTTTCGACCATATTCTACTAATGCTTCATCCGCGAATGGAACCAAGAAGTGGGAAAGCTGCATCCATGACAAGAGGTCATGCACTGCTTGTGATGCGTTACTTCGGCTACACTGGGTTGCACTCGATATTGAAGAAAAGAAGCTCACTGGCTCGCGAGCATTTAGTCGACATCACAGGAGAACTTCAAGCGAGATGCAAAGCAGTTGATAAAGGTGACCAAAAAGCGCACAAGACAAATTGTCCTGCATTAGGAGAGACTTGCGTTCTCCCCACTTGGCACAGTAATTATCAAATTGAACCAGCCATAGCCGGTGGTCGTAATGTAAGAAATCCATCGAGGGAATTGGGTGATAATTCTGAGATTGGTGGACCAAAGTTTTTATATGCGCGAGAGATAGCTTCTCTCCCACTTGAACGCTCCGTTCCGCAAAGTTCTTCTCGTGGGAGCAGTAAGTCTGCACAGAGCAAATATGATGTGAAGCTCCTTCATACTTGCCTTTGCAACGAATTGGTGTGCCATCCAAAAATGTTGCTCAATTGTACCAAAAAACGAATTTTTATTAAGCTTGAATTGAGAGAGCTGATGTGGAGCAAGAATCTTAACGCCGACATTGCAATCCCTGTCCACCCTTGCATTCACAATTCACGTAGGGGTCCTTGGCTTGTGCAAGAGGCCTTCTCTGCATGCGCTATGGGCACCCCACGATTTCTTGATGAGTTCAAGATTAAGTTGCCAATGGTATTGGGTGCACCTGGACGAGAAAGATGTGGATTACTGTTTTCTATCTTCCATCTTAATGCACATGCTCACGACTTGCTGCAGGATCCTCATGGAGATGCATCAGATTCTAAGTATGTCATCGAGCGACTTGGAAGTGGATTTCTCCCTCTAACCTTGGATAATGAGTCATCCTGTTTGATAGCTAATGGGGATCATAGCGTGCCCATTGCTTTCCGTGCAACCCCAATTACCGGCAGGCTCAACGGGGGAAATGTGCAGCCATTCAAGCCCGAGACCTCAATAAATAAGATTGATCTGGACAATTTGACTCAACTTATCAACGCCGACGAGAGTTATCCCAAGGGGTCGTTGGTGTTGACTCCTCTGCATCATCTCAACAATGAAGACGATAGTCAGGTGGCAAGCGAAGAGGGAAGTCATTCGTCAAGCACTGGCTTGGCCTATAGAATCTCTCAATCTCAGAGTCAATCTTCTTTCAAAGATTGTTTTGACGAAGTTATGACTCTCCAAGTCACTGTCATCGCCATCACTTCGGTTCATCCTCAAAACAGAGCCCTGGCTGATTTCTTTCAAACAAAACCTATGCCACCGCGCTGTCTGATGCCGTCAGATTTTTCGGAACCGTATGTTCCTTGGGGAAAGATTCGTAGCGAAATTGTGTATCGTCTGAAACCCGAGCGTATTCCTCCATTCAATTTTGTTGGCGGAGCACTCGCTGAGACAGAACGGAAGATGCTTGAACATGTGATTAGCCTGACGAAGTCTTCGAAGTGTCCACATTCAGACTTGATGACTCATTTGATTCGCATTGTAGCTCAGTTGTGGCGTACTGCAGTTTCTGGTGCTGGTGAACCATCCATCCTTTGGGCAAGGTATGTGGAAGTGCCAGTGTTCATTTCCTTTTCAATTTTTTCATTGTTGATCTCATCGCGCCCTCCACAGCCCCGAATCTCTGATTCCACTACGTCTCAATGCATTCGCAACCCTTCTTCACACCGTCAGCTCAGCATCTCATCATATGGCTAAAGCAGGACTTCGCCAGCTTGATGGGAATTCCTTGTGGGATATTACAGGTGAGTCATTAATACGAAAAATTCCTGGCTCAAAGAACTTAAATACTTACATCGCAAAATGTGATATCAAGCTCTGGGAAAATTCCTTTCCATGCTGTTTGATGAATGGACACTTTTTGGTGGCCCTTTGGAGCAACCAATGACTATGAAAACCAGCAGACCAAATACAGCTCCAATTAGTAAGCCGAAGATCATTTCAAACCGGTCAAAAACAACTACTGAAATTCCCGAAGGTTCCTCTCGACCTATGATAGTTGGGCGATACTCGTCCGCAGAAAGTTCATCAATCGATCAGGTCCGGAAGTTTGACGTTGATGCCATGCTGAATATGAGCGCGGATGGTGCCCGAGAATATGTTGACCCAACACGAACTTTAACTTCAAGAGATTCAGGTTTCAAAGTTGACTCCAAGAGTGATTTTATGTTAGCGCTAACTGCCTCTTTAGGAGCCGAAAATGATTTGCCGCCAAAGCGATCCACCAACCGGGCCACCGACAGCTCATCTAAGTCAGTGGCGCAGGGCCCTGCTGCAAATAGAAGGCGTTGGAATACCCTGCCTTTGAATTCACTCGCTACGATTCAAGAAAACGATTCTGACTTGAGCCGATATGCCTCTCCCGAACACCTTGGTCCGCATTCGGTAGAATCATCACTAGTATTACAAGGCGAATCAATAGAATCAGAATTGGTGCTTCACCGCGGGGAGAATAAGAAAACTTCTAGGCAATTCAGAGTGCCTCAGCTAAAGGTTGTAAACGATTCAACTGAACCGCTATCAACGAATCTAGAACCCACGGTAAATAGTCGAATCGTCGAAGGAATCGTGCCTCCTAATTCTTCCAACAAACAGCGAACGCTCCCTATCAAAGATGGAGATATCGAAACGGCCGGAACAGCATTTCTTGATGCCATAAGTAAAAGTATGGGGTTTGGCAACGGGTAAGATGTATCATTTTATCCTCCTGCGAGTAATTCGCCATCCACTGAATCCTTTTTCTTATTGCGTCACTAGAACTGATGTGCACTCAGGTAAAGAGTTAGGTGGTGAGGAGAGGAGGGTAGGAGCTGCTCATCATCGTAAGACAAGAAGTCGATGCTCAATTGATTGGTCGTTGCCACCAACTGACATGCTCTTAGAGAAAGAGCAACACATGGAAGAATTGAATCGTGCTATGCCAGTCAACGCCATCTCAACACTATTACCATTCAGCATTGAATCAGCCGGCGATGGTGCACTCGCCGAAGCTCGTACTCTTCAAACTAATGACTGGAATGTATTATCTTGCGACAGTATCGAATTAGACCACCCACTGAAGCAGCGTGTGTCTTCTCGCCCTAAGGACGAATCAATCCCCGCTGAGACAATTATTCTTCCCGACTTCGCTGATCGAATCGGCTCCATGAAAAACAGTGACGACGAGCACGACGAAAAAAGGTGGTGGCCCTACGTCTACGAGGTCATCATCTACCAATGGGTTGCATTGCTGGATGAACAAACAAAGAAGAGCGATGGCTCTAAGAAAACAGTGCAATGGATGACCGTGGAAAACAATACCGGACTCTCTCCCATAGTGATTAAGTATCTTTCTCATGCAGCGAAGGCCTCACGGGGCGCCACCATCAGATGCGCACCGTTTCTTTTTGAAATAATACAACAGAGTCTTAGTTGGAGAATCGACTGTGTCTTCCGCCAGAGAAAGCAAAAAAATCCTACTCTCAAAGAAACTAATTATGAGGATGCTGTTCCATCACTCGTTAAGCTGGACGACAACATCATGGCAGCATTGGAGAGGTTAATCACCCTACTTGTAGATGCGAGCATTGATAGCAGGAATTTTGATAGCTTCGAATATCGCAAGATTAGCATTGATGTCAATGACGCTGTCGTTCGATTCATTAGGGATCTGTTCTCTCTACTTGAAAGGCGATTGGTGCACAGACTTGCCTTGATATACTTTTCGCGATTCGTGGTTAAGGAAGGAAAGCACTGGCATGATCGTGATTCTAAAATTACGGGGTTACGATGTTCGTGGGAGACTACAAGTGAGAATATGTATTCTGATTGTTTCGTTCGTTCGTTCGTTCGTGTGATTTCGTCTGCTAAGTTCGTTTTCTCTCCGTTCCTGGTAGAGCTTCGTCTCAATGCTGTCACTCTGTTTATTCGGTGAGTGTAGTGTGGGAAGACGAAAACGTTTGCGTCTACAGTGATTCGCTCATTCTCTTCTATGATACCTCACTAGGTTTCCTGAATTCATGTCGGTATGCTCACCACTAATGGAGTCGTGGGCTTTACCGGTAGGATCATCTCCTGAGTTTGCACGCCGGTTTTTCTCCAATGCGTTGGAGACAATTTGTGGCTTCGGGCTGAGTGAGTTCACTGCAGCCGAGGGACCCGTGAGCAAAGAACCGATCGCAATCCCGGAAATGAAGCCTCATTGGCTAGCGGAGCTTTGCACTGACATTTGTCTCTCGGCGACGGGCCATGCCGAGGAAAGTATCCAGTTTCGTGCTTCGTCGCTTCTCTTTGAGCTGTTTTGGCGGCAGAGTCAACAAGGAAGANATAATTACCTTTCTTGAGCTGTTGCACCTGTTGATTGCAAGGAATCGAGATGTACTCTTAACTGTCGTACAAGCACGCAAACGAAGGGGTGGGGGTGAAACTCCTTCTATAGCGTCATGCTTTGATCATGATGGATACACGACGAGGCAACGCACAAACAGTCAATCGTTCAGTCCCGTGCGTGAGCACGTCGAGCTGGGTACCATTGATAACGATCAGGGTTACTTGCACGAAAGGCACAGCAGCGAAATTGTAGGAAGGTCAATAATCACCGAGAATACGGAGAGCCATACAAACCAATGCCAGTCGTCAAATTTTAGTGACCGGACAGACTCGGCTATCGGTGTCCAAAGCGAACTGCAGCGAGGACTTGTCAGCCTAGTGAAAACTCTGTCGCCCCATCTATTGGATACATTGAACAATGAGGTTCCACGTTGGATGCTCCGATGTTGCCAGGAGAACTATTTTTCCACGGGATTATATCGAACTGCGGATATTCGTAAGCCATTCTTTCTTCGCACTCTGTCGCACATAGAATGGGCTTTTGTCACTCACGATAACTTTCAAATACCAATCTTTTTATCTCAGCGATACGCGAGGAGCTATATTTTCATATTGACACTAGCGACGCTAGTGGCGATGATGAGCGTGCGAGCAAGAGCGAATCTTCGGCAATACCACGATCCATCCGAGGATCTGGTCAAACTTATAGAGAGACATCACCCACTGGAAGCCTGTGCAGCGGTGCAAGTGATCGAAGAGACCGTACTAGTATTATCGATCGAGCAACAATGCTCCGTCCACCCACAGATGGGAGGTCAATTCACCGCAGTGATACTTCTGGGGCATCGTGGTTACTTTAAGAGATGCTATTAAGTTGTAAACTAGTAATGCCTGCACACTGCAGATCATTCTACCCAATGCCAATGCCAATGCCAATGGTAACAATAAATAATGTTTAATGTTTCACTCTCTTGATTCACGCTCCCGCTAAAACTGCTCCACGTGGAAAAGTTCTTTTTTCTTGTTCTGTTCGATTTCGCGGGCGGGTTTTCCCATTTCCGAAGTGGCAGCTCAGATCGATCAGTCGCAGCCTGTCGAGAGTCGCTAGTAGGACCCCCCCGTGTTGATGGATAACTTACTGGCTGTTTGCTGCCACTGTCCCCACCTGTCAGAGTTTTAGAATAGAGCTACCATACATTTCATAAACCATGTCATCTTCCCTTCAGACCGCCGGTATCATTGACTTGTCACTCGATTCATCTGTCTCTCCTCCGCCAATTGGTCGGCGACGCCGCGCTGCGCCATCGCCAGCGCCACCGCAACTGAACCGACAGCAGCGTCGCTACCCCACAAGAAATAGGACGATTGGGAAGGACAGTAGCAGTAGCGTCGTCGGTGATGATAGCAGAATAATTGGCGCAAACAAAATCAACCGTGGCGCCTTTGATTCAGCAAAGCCTGCTTCTCGGGAAGTTATCGTTTTGGGCGATGAAGACGACGACGATGACGAGATTTCTCTCAAACCTTCGCCGAACACAGGCAAGGTGGCGAGTAGAAGGAATAGACGACAACTCCCTCTTGAAGGTAATAATGATAACGACGACGACGAAGTTGAGATTGTATTCTCTTCCACTACCGCAGCTGCCACAACAACAAGGAAGAGTG
>JALLAX010000694.1:0-11682 GCA_036939555.1 Discostella stelligeroides
GCTGATAATAAGTGTACATTGCCAGAAACGAAAGGAATAACATCAATCCAACAGAACCCATTGTCAACGATACAAGTAAGAGGACTAATGCAAAGTGTTTGATTTCAAGATGGAAGCCGAAGGTGTCAATTCGATGGGGAGGGCGGAATGTCGGGCAGGAGAACAGACGCCGTCGTCCACCTCCACTGGCACTGCTGCCGCCGCCTCCTCCTGCACCGCCGCTATTGCCTCCGTTGTTCGTTTCGTTTTCATCACCGTCTTTGATGAGACTACCATCGGGTCCTATTCGAGTTCTGCGAGTCATGGTATGGGATGGGAGCCGAAACTGCTGCACACCTTGATTTTTGTTCTGGTTCGTAGCTGGTTCTTGGATTTTGATGAATTTGAATTGGCGGGATGTTCCCGCGGTTTGTACTACTCGTGACCCATGTTCTCAGAGACGAACACTCGTGAGTAAAAAAAAACGTCACGTCCTTGTCTTCCATCTCCATCACCATCACCGCCACTCGATCTCGATTCCTTGAATCTTTCCTACTATCTACCAGTAATTGTCTTAATCTTAAGCCACTCTCAGCGAAACAACAATCCACCAGTCTCTAGAGTAGTACAGAAAACTATATTATATTCAGCATCACGATGATGAAATCATCCTTTGTATTCACGGTGCTGCCGTTTGTGGTAGCATCAAGAACTAGCGCTGCATTTCAATTCATCAACATCAGACTTCCTCCTCCTCATGGACGAAGAACATCGTTCCAGATCGAACACCATCCGATAGGATTATGCAACAAACACACGCATCATCGTCATCATCATCTCTATTCTACACTTCTATCCGATATAGAATCACAAGCTATTAGAGCAATCGAAACATGGTCCATTGAAGTCACACCGTTCCTTGAACCGAATGTGGCCAATCAAGTACAAGAACTATTTCAACATCGCGGAGATGTGACTGTCTATCGCGTCGTGGGAGGTAGACGAACACCATCCCAATCAGTGGATACTAATGATAGCGGCAAATCCGCTATCTCATTATCCAGTGGAGAAGGAAGACGCAGTCGTTTCATACTCTTCCATCCCGATTTAGGATTAGATATTGCATCCGCCGAACATGACCATTGCGCCGTACTACGAATCCAAAATGTCAATCTAGCATCGTCCAATACCTTCCCCAATGCCTTGGCTTCCATTGGCATACCGCTTGAATTAGTCGGTGATATCATCATTACCACCACTACTACTGACAATAATAATGTCGCAGTAGCGTACATGGTGGTAGATCCCACAATCTCCAAACGAATACAACGATTATTATCCAAGGAATTGGTGGGGATAGGTATATCATTGGAACTATGTGATGATAATGAATTCATGCCATCTGGTATAGTCCAGGAGATGAAATTAAGCAAGGTATTGGAACGGAGGGTCGAACGAAAGAGGCATGAACAAGGATATGTGGCGTTTGGTGGTGGAGGATAACTGATAACTGCACCGTGATGCACTTTGGCATGCGAAGAGAGAAATAGTGACGTTGACATTGTAGTATTATCAAGAGTAATGATGTACTTCTCAGTATAAATTAATATCATTCTATAATCGTTACAAACGAGATTTAGTTGTTGCTGGCGTTTTGTTTCAAAAGAAGACGATGAGAGCTAAGGTACGTAGGAAGAGAGAGAGAGAAAATGTCGATATTACGGTGGAGATGGAGAGAGAACAATGGCGAGATAAGTAGACACCTCCTCTCTCTAGAGATGTAAAGGATGCTTCATGTCATGAATGTGATGTAGTAGATAAAGGAGACAGGAAGAGTTACAAAGCAATATCACACTAGAAAGAGAGAGGGCATTGAAAGGAACAACCCATGCACCAGAGTTGAGAGAGCGATTGTACCCTTTAATGAATGATTACTAACGTGTGTGTATGCAAGTCAATGTGGATTCCTACCATTCACCAACTTCCATCCTCGCAGCAAATCTCTTCTCGTCTACAATTATCCAGTTTGGGTTTCTCGTACCATGATGAAAAAGTGCTACTTTTTACACTCCACCACCGCGTCCAAACCCACCCTCACGAGAACGATACTCCCTATCTCCGCCACGGAAGGCCGGCTTACGATCTCCGCCATCACCTCCAAACTTATCCTCCTCTCGCTCCCGTCCATCGGGACGACTGGCCGCCTTCTTATGTGTCGCCGGGACAATCTCGGCGGGCAATCCCAAATACCCCCGCAAGTATTCAATACCCTCGGGTGTCAAATAGCAGTAATTGTGTTGCCAGCTGAAGGTAACGCGTACAAGTCCGCGCGATGCGAGAGATTTGACCAGGTTCATCACCTCGAGATTGGTCGCGCCTTCAATGTGAGGATGGGTGGGGGAGACCGTGTCCTTTTTGACAACGAGGACACCCTCGCGAAAGAGGTAGGAGAAGACGGCGATACGGTTGGATTTGGGAATGAACATGATGGATATATGATATATGGTACTTGGGTTGGATACTAGGGTGGGAGATAGCCTTGATCGTATTTTTCACGCGGAAACACGAAAAGCGGAAATGAATTATGTGAGATGACGGACGGTGGTCATGGCGGTGGTGTTGGTGTTGGATTACCTCTTTTCGGTTACTTATTTTCCAAAATATGTAGTAATTCCAACGTCCAAATTTGAGACTGGATTTAGCGGGAGATCACTAGCACAAGAGGGCACCACTGTACTATGATGTGCGTGCGTCCGTCAAGATGATGCGACCTCGAGCTCAGTTTCTTGAAGAGAGGGAGACGATGAGCGGATGGCTATTCGAGGAGGTTGCCCCGCCTTGAATTTGTAGAACTTGTTCTCCATTCATCGCCGAGGGCAAACGAAAAATTGAATGTTGTGTCTCGCGCACACACTCATTTTTATCACACACCTCCTTGGGGAAATTCCCCGGGTATTTTAACGAGAGAGAATCTCACTCCGGAAACGGAAATCACCGGCGCGGCCACTATTGCCGCTCGCTCCAACAAAGACGGCCGATTTATTTTATATCGGCAAGAGTTATACAGCGAGACGGTGCCGTCAAAAAGCTCCGCCACCATATCAAAGTCATGCCATCATGAATAACAACTCAACGGGGGTCATGCTCCATCGCCTCCCTTTTCTTCTTGAAACTCACCAACAAACAACCACTTCTTTTTGTGTGCATGATCCTGCCTGGTGGTGGGTGCAGGCTTCAAACCTGTAGGGGCTTAGCGGCCCAGTGGTTCGATTCCACCTTGCGCACGTGAATTAATGAATCCGAGTCTTTCTGTCTGTCCTTCGTTTACTGTCAAGGAATTAACCAATGGTGTTAGGAGTGCGTGCTCTCGAATTTCCCAAATGGTTTTATCATTATTTACAGTGTCAAAAATTGGTGGAACGTTGATGTAGTACACAAAAATTTCTCTCTTCTTCTCATCGTTCCAGAATAGATGATCAGAGATGAATATCAATGAAAAACATGAAAAATCGCACGAGGGGTTCGAGACGAATGATCTTTGAATCACTCTTGATCAGATCGACGCTCTCCCGTAGCCATAGCACCTTGGAGATGTGGTCACCCCCCCCCCCCTCCAAGACCTAAGTTGTCAATGTCCCTCAACTTTCTTGCCGGGATCGGTGGCCACGATTCCAATCCCAGCTGTTAGCAGTCCAATACCTACCCAGCCAGGCCACAACATGGTTTCGCCAAGGAGGAACCATCCAAGAATTGCACCCACAAGGACGGAACCACCAATGATTACTGGGATGCTCTGTGTAGCATTCACGCCCATGCCAGAGACGCAAAAACTGAGCATCTCGGCAGATCCTACCGCTATTCCGGCCATACACGACCAGAATATCCCGGCAGAGTCGAAATCTAGATTGGACGTCCCACCATCCTTGAGTATGATTGCTCCTAGTAGAATAGAGCCGAAGATTGCAGCTACAAACTGAAGTACAACGCCTTTGTCATTTTATCAGACACCAAAGTAATGAGCGAAGGAAAAATCACGGGATTAGGATCATCCAAATCGCATGAAGGATTTGTGTGCTTTAGGATCACTTACCTCCTAGTATGGGACTAATCGAAGCTGATCCCTTCTTGATGAAAATATTGTAAAACGCATAAGCAGATGCACATATCAATGCAATTAGTATCCAATACACTGGTGGCTTTCCAGTGCCACCAACCACAATTAATTCTTCCGACAATGATGATAATGAGGATGAAGTTGTTGTTGATCCGTCCACCTTCTCGCCAGGGTCTAGTGCCACGAATACAATACCCGTTACCAATAAGGCAATGCCGGACCATCCATGGAACAGTAATTCCTCACCCAGAAGTATCATGCCCAGCACTGCTCCAAACATGACCGAACCACCAATGATGATTGGGATGGATTGTGTGGCAGGTACACCAAGGCCAGAAACGCAAAAGCTAAGCATCTCGGCGAGGCCCACGGCAAGACCCGCCATGGTGGACCAACGTATACCATCTTTGTCATAGTTCATCATCTTCTTTCCACCACCCACACCGCTGTGCATTAAAAAAACAAGAAGACAAGTGCCCAGCAGAGCTGCGACAAATTGGAGAATCACACCTGCGTGATATGTTGTTTCCAACATTTTCAAGACACATTCCGAAGAGAGTAAGGAAGAGTGTTTTTTAGATGTCGAACATGAATGCATTTAGCGTAGACTCAGAGAGAGGAAATAGAATTTCGTACCACCTAAAATTGGATGAATTGTCGCGCTACCTTTCTTTATGAATATCTGAGAAANTTTCAAGACACATTCCGAAGAGAGTAAGGAAGAGTGTTTTTTAGATGTCGAACATGAATGCATTTAGCGTAGACTCAGAGAGAGGAAATAGAATTTCGTACCACCTAAAATTGGATGAATTGTCGCGCTACCTTTCTTTATGAATATCTGAGAAATCAAATGTATTTCATGTGGTGCAAGCAAAGAAAAGAGTATGAATGACGACAAATGAGACATTTCCACGAATAATACCTAATCAAACGATCTCACATTGTAGAAGGCATACGCCGCAGCGCAACTGAGTGCGGGAAAAATCCAGTTCGCTAAGGAAGGAGGACCAGTAGCACCATCTGCCGAACCATGTAAATCATTCAATGAAGAAAATTTCCGTGACAACATTGGGCTGTTCGGCAGAATTAGACAAGTACCCTCTGTCGGAGGAGGAGGATCAACAGCAAATGACAACGAGGCAAACGAGGATCCAACCCCACTGGCACGTAAGCCATCGAATCGACCGCCGAGACGGCCGCTAATCGATCGGACCGTGTCGGCTTCGATGGAAATGGCCTGTGCGCTGAATTTGCGTAGTAATTGACTGCCCAGGCTCACATCGCTTCGGTCAGTCGTTGCCGAGTAGTTGCGGCGTATGAAACGAGGCGATTCACCCATGTTACTGGCTGACTGGCTGGTATCATACAAAGATCATCGATGGTGATGCCTCGTCGTCAGATGATGGTGACATCTCTGACATCGACCACCGACCAAACGTCAAACGTCAAAAAACAAGTGGAAATGCGAAATGCCGTCATCTCCCGCCAAATACTTCCTACACCAATTAATTACGCAAGGAAGTTCGTAACCCGCGCGCTCGGCTCAACACTTGCTATTTTCTTCGCGGTTCATGATTCATAACAGACTACCTATGAAACAATTATCTTTGTTTTAGTTCATTTTCTGTGTTTTCCAATGAAGGCCAAGAGCCAAATGATGTTCGCCATTTCTCAATCATCATGAGTCTCGTTGAAATTCAAACAAATCTGAGTTATTACAACATATTCATCGCTGGAAGGTTTGTAGATATGCACTTCATCTCTCTCACTTTTCTGTCCTCCTCCACGATCTTAGTATCGTCGCCGTTTTCTATACGAGCTTGAATTAGGCGGTGTTGAAACCGAGTTTGACATTTCATCTTCGTCTTCTTGACCACGTCGCTTGTTCCTTGCACGTGGTTGTTCTTCCTCTTCGGCGTCGTCGTCTACTGCTACGTCGCCTCCTTCTGAGCCATCTTCGTCATCTTCGTCGGACTCTCCAGCCTCATTGTTGCTATCTTTATCGACAGTTATTTCCTTAATACCAACCGAATCATATAATTCATCGTCGGATTCCTGCTCGTACCGCTGTGATGGAGTTGCAGCAGAGTGTATAATGAGAATGAATAATTAAATGAAAAAAACTAACAATAAGATAATAGTGAAAACATACGTTGATTTCCTCTTCTCCAGAACTGAATTCCTCGTTTTCGTCCACTTCTCCCTCTTCGTCGTCATCATCTTCCTCTTCTTCCTCATCGCCTTCCGCAAGTGGATTCTTAAGGTTTTCCTCCTCAATTCGCCTCTGGTGCAATTCCGCAGCTTTGGCGCGTGCTTCGGGTGTTTCCATAATAACATTGTGCCTACGTAGATGGAAAACATGGGTTTACATCGTAGACGAAGAGTATGCAACAATGTTGTGAGTAGAATGATACTACCAGAAGGTAACATAGCGAAAACAAACGAGCATCCGAACAAAACGAACCTTTCAAGCACTGCCTCCGTCTCCGAGCGAAGCAGCTGCATCAACGCAACCATCTCATCGCTCCTGGTCCTAGATGCATTAATTTGCTCCCGCAATTCGGTATTCCGCACACACTCGCACTGTAGCTCATCCTCAAGAGCACGAACCTCCTCTTGCAATTTCTTTAGATCTTCGGCGTCGTTATTGTATGCGGATGTAGTACGGGGTAATGTCGATTCCAGCCAAGTGATGGCGGATGGAGTTGTCCTATCCGTAACTATTTGTGAAACATTGAAACAAAAAAATTAGCGACTTCATGAGCAATCGGTTAAATATAAGAATCAAAAGAGAAACTTACCATATCCCGCCACCTTATCCGTGGCAGAGCTTAGACATGATAGCAGGAGAGGGAATTCGTACGGCGTCTGTGGTTCCACCATGCAATCCCAGGGAATAATGTGTGGCTCCAACCCTGTCGTCGATGTCACCCTCCTCTTCCCGTATGATGAATCAGTAGTGTTGTTCGCCAATTCCTCCGTGGAAGTAACACTGCCACTTCGCTTCCTTCCATTCTTCGCAATCGAGGTGGCGGAAGATGCCGACGACGACGACGGTGGGGTTGGCGTTGGAGTTACAACCATTTGCGTTAAGACTTCGGGGGTTTCGAGTTCCATGCATGCTGCTTCCGCTGCTTTTAGTTGAGAGCTAATATCATTCCAGATTTTGAGGAGGTCTACCTGTTTGCTATCGTCATTGGCGACTCCTTCTTCGACTTCCACTTTTTCGTCGGTAGGGTCGGATCCAGAATCCTTCGCAGTCTTGATTACGGTGTCGTTTTCCGTGCCACCCACATACCAACCATCACGGTATCCCATCAATTTCACTTCCACATCTCTCCAAATCGCCATCTTCACCCTCATCAACGCCAATACCTTTTCCCTCCTTACCATAACCTCACGCATTAGTTTCAATCGTCCCTCCATCTCATACGATCTAGTTTTTCTCACCAACTGACTCTCATGGACATAATGAGAACGTAGTGAGAGGTATTGCGTCTCAAGCTGCATCCGCACAAACTCCGACTGATGCATTCGCTTGCGCAGTCCAGAGAGGCGCTTCTCCTCCTCGGGATCGATTTTGATGGGCAGGTAGGGACGACCTCGGTTATTATGCTGCTGCTGCTGGGATTGCTGGCNTGCCACGAGCCAGTAGTAGTGGATTGAGTGCACGATGATGATGTGTTACTACGGGCACTGCGGGACGCGAGGAGGACGACGACGATGGTTGTGCCGTGGGTAGACCATTGGTAGTACTAGTTTTCGAAGTCGTTTCGGTTGTAGTAGTAATAGTAGTAGTAGTACCCGCCGATCGCTTCTTGGTCTTGTTTGTCCTAGTGGGTAGCTTTGGAGCATGTCGAGTGATGTTGTTGGTTTTGCTGGTTTTCATCTCGCCATTCACTTCACTTTTTTGATTCTTGGAAGTCTTGCCATTTCCAGTAGTAGATGGTTTGTTTCCATCGCCCCTGCTAGTCTGTACTATGGTGGATACATCCCTGTTACTACCAAGGGTGTAGGTGGCGCTGTCACTCTGCTGGTCTTGACTGGCGCTGGTATCGTTTGCCGCCATTGTGTTGTTGTCTTTACTTCTTGAAGCTGGGCCTTGAATGAATGCACAATACTATAGAGCGAGCGGGCGAATGAGAAATCAAAATCGGGGGGGGGCGTAGAAAATACAACGGAGGAGGATAGATTTTGAATCGTTTGACCGAGTTCACACCCTCCCGCACCCCTCACGACAATAATTGGAAGCAAGGCGAAAGCGAACGAAGCCAATGCACAATGCACGCCCTCCTGATGATACTACCATCCTCGCATATTCGCACACCACAGAACTCGCATCCTGGCAACAACGAGCAACAAAACCCTGACCATAACCGCCGACACAAGAGAAACACATTCGATCACACCACCATATAATTGCAATTATTACGGATACGCTCACCCTCTTCACACTACTTGAGCTCTTGAATAAATGATGAGAGAGAGATGGAATATTAGTATTGCCTATTGGTTGCCGCTGTTTCTGTTTCCTTTGAGTCTGTGCGGGTGACGTCTTGTTGCTACACAGTCTTTTTTTGCTCGGCGGCGGCCTCCTTGCTCCTTGGTGTTGGTAGGTGTTGTGTGTCTTTTTGGTGTTGGTGAAGAACCGAGGAGTGGGAGATCATCATCTTCTGCCAGCGATTGTATCAACGTGTCCCAATGATTCTTATGATTCCTATGTGGACTGAATTACAAACCGCTTTTCGCTAAATACCGCGAACTAAGAGACGAAACCACACTGTACGAACCATATCTACCATTTCTGTGTGCCCGCCAGCAGCATAGAGGTAGATAGGGAATCGATTTTTCGTCATCCGCCGCCTCAAATTCAAATACAAAATATATGATGATAATATTAGATACTAATCGATTTCACAAATAAATAATAACCATGAACAAAAACGATACCCTAAATCCACACAAACGAGTTATCCTCCTCCTCGATATGGACTGTTTCTACGCCCAATGCGAAATGGTGCGATTGAACATCCCCCGCCATGTCCCATTGGCATTGCTCCAATGGAGTTCGGCATTGGCGGTCAATTACGCGGCCAGGGATAAATTTCAGATTAAACGGGGAGATACGTTTGAGATTATAGGCAATAAGTCGAGGGGAGAATGTGTGACTATTCATTTACCTGTGACGCCAGTGGTCGTCGAGGAAGAAGAAGGGGGGGTGAGAGGTTTAGGAACAACATCAGCAACAGCTTTGGTAGATGTTGATGATGGAGTGTTGGAGAAAGGAATCGGGAGAATAGGAGAAGAACATGTAATCGACGAAGAAGATAGAGGAGAGGATCATGATAATAAATCCGAACAATCATCCGCAGTAAAAATTGCATACGACAAGGAATTCAATCAGCCACAACACATTCGAGAACAAATGTATAAAATGGAAAAGAATAAAATGAGATATCCCTCTGAAGGAAAAGCCAATTTGGATAGGTATCGTTTGGCATCGTCGCGAATATTTGGTTTAATCTATGAGGTATGTTCATATCGATTCCAGTTCTCTCTGGCGGAGGTGTGCGGAGAGAGTGATTCAGATTTCTCATGATTGAGTTCTCATAATACCCTTTGGTCCTTGTTCCTGCGCATTAAAAGACGTTGGTCGATCATCTAGGAAAGGACAACTTTATTATGGAAAGGGCATCTATCGATGAGTTATTCATTGACGTAACCGCTTTTTGTTATCAGTCTACTCCTCGTCACAAGTCTGGAAAGAGCGAGGATGAACACGATGACGACCATGTAGTTGAGAACAACAGTATATGTGCGAATGAGAAAGTGGCCCAAGTCGACAATACAAAACATGCGAAATTTCGATCCGACTGCGATGCTGATAATGCGACAAATCAATTGCCAAAAGAAACAGTTGTGTGCCACCCAGAGTCTGTGGATTTCCATGAAACAAATAGTGAGATTGGTAAGGCCCTTCGCCGTGGGTGTTATGTTGCCTTGACTGCACGCAATGCAGTAATGAATACTCTCGGCTTTACATTGTCGGCTGGAATATCTACAAGTAAATTGGTTGCGAAACTTGCAGCCACGTGTGGAAAGCCAAATGGTCAGGTGAGCGAGGCTTTTTGTTGCATGCTCTGTATTGCTTGTATCCTTTCCAGCTTGAGCAACCTCTTACAAAAGTGGCATATCGTTTACGACATAGGCAGTGGTTTTTCCAAGTGCAATGCCAAATGTAATGGAGGAGACGCAGCTTCGTAAGGCTCGCATGCTAGGAGGTAAGCTGGGTAAGAAGGTGCAGTCCTTGTTACCAGAAAACGAAACCACCATGGGTTCAATCTCCCGGTTGATGTCCCTAGATCAGCTGGAGAAAGCGATTGGGACTGAGTCTGGTAGATGGGTATTTGACGCTTGTCGTGGGATTGACTACGAGGAAGTCAAGGCTACGCTCAAGGTCCTACCCAAGTCCATCACTGTGAGTCTGTAAATTCGAGAGGCTCCACGACATGCGGAACTTGTTTCTCTTCTCATCATTCCCATCACTGTAAAACTTAGGCATTCAAATCATTCCATAAGGTATCATATCCAGAGCTTGAGAAGTGGACGGTGCGTAACACATTGTTTTAATTGTGCTGACGATATCCCTTGTTTGTGTTAACTCTAATGTTTTTGCGTTCATATTGATTCCTATTTATTTGAATGCTAGGCTCTATTAGCACGAGACATTATGAAACGGGTCGACACAGACAACGCCCGGAATAATCGACTGCCAAAATCAGTAACTGTTGGTTACACAATGGTTCCAGGCGGTGCATGGATTGGACATTCCTTCCGCCTCCCCTTCCCGACAGAGAAAGATTTCAATTTACGTGTTCAAAAATTGGTTGATAATACACGAAGGGTTCTGGATGAGCGAAATCATACTAGCTTCATTCGAATTGGGTTTAGTGCTGTTGATTTTGTGGTTAGACCAAAAGTTGGTATTGATTCATTTTTCTGCAAGGGAACACCCAATGGCAATCAATCATCTAACAAACGAGAGACTCCCACGAAACGAATAGCTCAAAGACTCGTTGGCGATGAAACGAATGCCAGCGCAAAGTCTGGAGTGTTGGATCATTTCTTTTCTAATCGAAGGATTCAAGTGACTTTACCAACATCAGCGCCAACGGATTGTTCTATAAATGATCATGGAAATGGTGGATGTGAGGCTGGATTGGGGATGGATGCCGGCGAATCAATAGCGAGCAAGTCGCCCGGTGCTCGGCACGACGAGATAAACTTGACTGACGAAGAGATTGCACGGACACTACAGGAAAGTTACAATAATGAAAAGGCCAAATATAGTGATACTCCATCGTCAGATGTGTTCAATAGGGATCTTGCTCTGGCGTCACAGTTGCAATCGGAGTATGACCGGGAGACAGCTGTTCTCTCTCATATTGAACGATTTTCTCCGAAAGGCCGGCATGAAAAAAGCAAAGAGAATAATTCGAACAAAAGCAACAGTAAGAGGAGCAAAATAGACTTTTTCTTCATGAAGAAGTAATGGATTTCTAGAACAAAGAATTTGTGCTTGTCTTGTC
>JALLAX010000696.1:0-12428 GCA_036939555.1 Discostella stelligeroides
AGTAGTGGTCTTTTATAGTTTATTACAGTGACCAAACCCAGGGATGGGGGTTTAGATCGTTCTCATCAGTGGTTTGTAACGATTATGAGCCAACCGAACATGAAACCAGCTCTCATGTCCTAGTGTGGCACCTACTAGATTTCTTACCGGTTACTGGTTACTGGTTACTGGGGAGGGGGCTTGTTCATTTTGCTAAAGTGGGCACGTGTCCTTTCTCAAAAAAGAGAACCCGCGATTCCGCGGGAAAGAAAAAAGAGAAGGATGGATAAAAGAATGGCCCTTTGTGACTCCCTCCCTTCCTACTTAGCTTGTAATTTTTGTCACTTAAGTGTTCTGTGGCTCCAACTCCTCTTCGTGGGAGGGGTTGGGTAGTCCTGCTTGCTCCTCGGCTATATCGGGTAGGCCGGTGTGCGTGTCGGTGTAGTCCTCTATGTTTATGTGTAGTTTTCTACAAGAGAGGATATTACCCAAATTGGGTGCTCGACTGTACGCAATGGTGAGCTTTCGGATGTCCACGTGCATACCGTCTCGGTTTCTGAGGTTGTATAATGGGGTGGCATGTGGCGGTGTCAACATGTGTCGTCGCCAGAGCCGTTGTATATCACTTGCCGAGGGGTTTGCTGGATGATAACGTAGATGAAAGAATATTTCACTCTTGTTGGGGGTGGATACATTACCGCTGCTCGTGTTATCGTGAAGAGGAGAGCGGGTATGTGGGTTATTTAGTAGGAGTTCTTGTTGGTATTTAGCTCTTGCTTGTCGTGCGTTCTGCTCTGCGTTAAGGAATATTGGGAGTAAGTGGTTAAGTGAGTAGCCGCGATCAAGTAATCGATTGAAAAATTGGTAAATTTCTTGTTCGATGTCTTTTTCATGACTACAGAGCATAAAGACTCTATAGAAGTGGCCGTGGATTAATCCTGTTGCAATTCCTGGCGCGTGGCATGACGACGGTGGGATGTATAGATGAAGTGCCAGAGGTTTGGCGTATAAACTTGTGTAAAGTTTCCCATTTGAAAGACTTATATTTAAGTCCATGAAAGTTACTTCGTGTGTGCGCATGCTGAATTCCCATTGTAGACCCATAGTATTGATGATACTTTGAAAGAGTTCCCAGTTTTGGGTGTCTTGTTGATGATCCGCATCTCACAGCCAAATGCCGAAACCGTCGTCGATGAATCGACGAAGGAATCGGAGGGAGGAGGTAGGAAATGGGGTTACGTGGGTTTCTTCGTAGATTGCAACAAATAGATTGGCAATCGATGGTGCTGGCGCCATTCCCATAGCAATGCCTTTGTGTTGATGGATGAAGAGGTTTCCGAATTTCATCCGGTTGTTTTTCATAACGAGATGGAGTGCCTCGACTAACGCTTTTGGTTTTAGATGTGGGTACTTCATGAGTGTTGTTGGATCGGTGAGGAAAGTGGTTAGGCGATCGATGCACTGCGTTGTATCGATGTTGGTGTACATTGATATCGCGTCGTATGTGAAGAGGCATGCGTTGCTTGGGAGGATTTCCATGGTGTCTAATAACGCCTTAAGATCGATGGAGTTTTTGAAGTATGTTCGTTGGCTTTGTACGACGGGTTGTAATTGTCGGTCGACCCATTTTCCAATTGAATGGGGGAGGCTTGCGCAGTCCGAACATACAGGTCTCGTTGACACGGGCGACTTATGGAGTTTAGCCAAGAGGTAAAAGTATCCAAATGGGTCTTTTCGTGCCTTCTCGACTCGATCTCGAATAAAGTTGATTGTGTCCGAGGTTAAGGCTTGTCTGTTATTGCACGTCCATTGGAAAATATCGTGGTATAATTGTTCACTTTCTTTTAGAGCTGTTGATTCGGGGAGCAGTGTGTATGTTGCACTATCTAGGATGTGTTTGAGACCCCATTTCACGTATTGGTGAGTTGTTACTCCAACCGGTCCTAATCCTTTGTCTGCGGAAAGTATCACAATGTTTTTATTGTTCCGTAGTTCTTTAAGGAGTTTTTGTTGAGATGGGGAAAGGTTGGGAGTTGATCGTCGTAAGATGAAATGTTTTTGAAGTTCTTGTTGAAATCGGCATAGCCTGTTGTCAATTTCTCTTGGTGGGAGCGGTGCTCTCCATGACGATTTACCTCGTAGCGCCTTTGGGTCGTACGAGGTATCCTGCTCTTCGCCTGCAAAGAAAACTCGTAGTCCCATGTCTCGTTCGAAGCGAGAGTTTGAATGGTCCAATTCGTCTCGGGTGATGTTTATGCTTGGTACTGGTATAAATTTTAGGCCAAGTCCGAGTAGTTGATTAGAGTTTTCAGGTAACGTCTTGTTGTCGGTTAAGTCGTGAAATGTTAGTTTAGTAACTTTTGGAAAGTAGTCTGCTGGGTGTGTATTACCGAGTGCTTTCCGGGCGTTAAGGTGGACTGAGAGGTTACTTGTGGCTGTAAATCCATGTTTCTGTGAGATTTTGCAGGTGGCTGTGTACGTGATGTTTTTAATTGTATTTACAAACTCTTTGCGTTGTGTTGAGAGTTGTTGTTGGGTCTTCTCTTCTTCGTGTACCATGCTCTGCGAGCGGCGGAAGAGACGTTGTCTCCGACTGTGGGAGAATTTTGTGAGGTTGAGTGGGGTTGGTTGAGAACTCGTTTCAAACCCCATTGATGTTTTTGTTGTTGTTTCTGGTGTGATAGTGTCATCGTTGTTGTACTCGGGTAGGTCGGTGAGGTTGCGGCAGCAACTGCTGAACCACCTGGGGTGTTCCTCGACCAAGCCCGATCTTTGTTGCTGCCTCGTTTGTTTTTTAATGTGTTGATGTTTTGGTGAGATCGATTGGATGTTTGTCTCAGCTGGAACTCTTGGATTATAGCTTTTTGTTGCTGTTGTACTTGTGTGAGCTTATCTGTTGCCGATTTTAGTTGGCTCCGTAAGAGTGAAGTGTTCTTCTCGGTCTCTTCTCGTATTAGTCCTGAGAGGACTGGACGGTCGGCGGGGCGTTCGGCTTGTATCTTAGCTGCAACTTTGGCAGTTAAGGAGGATTTTAGAGACGAGGTGGTGACTCGTTTGATCCGGAGTAGCTCTTCTCGTTTCGTAATGGTTGAGTGAAATGTATCAATTGGAAGTTTAATTGTATTGAGGTAGAGGTTGTGGAGCATGTCCAGTAGTTTCCGTTTATTCGCCTCTTTTTCAATAGATTCAAGGTCTATTTCCTCGTATTCTGCATCGTTATCTTGTGTCGTTTTGTCTTTGTGAGTGCTTTCGTCGTGGCGGGTGGCATCATTGCTTTCATCGAACTCTTCGTTTCCATCTGAGTCGCCCGAGAATTGGTTTGCTAAGCTTGCAAGGTTATTGATAAGCGATTCGGCAAGCGTCCCCGTGACAAAGTCAGTATTCCGTATGTTTTGCATTGTGGCTGGAGGAGGACTGCTGGGGCGGGGCGTTCTGGAAAGCGGTGGGAGTTGGTAGTGACCGTGTCTTTCGGTGTGAGGAGTGATGACGTTGTTTATCATACTCGCGGTGCCGCTGCTTGTGCGGTTTCCGAAGGTCATTGATGATGATGGTGATTGGGTGTTGTCGGTGACGAGGCTTGTATCATTATTAATCTTGTTGATGACCATGACGATGTTATCGTCGTGTGTTGTTGGAAGGGGAAGCTTTGTTATCTCGTTGATATTAGCTTCTTTGTATAGCTGCAGTAGGCTTGCGATATCCAGCGGGAGTGGTGGTGAAAGGATTGCTGTGGACAACGATTGTTGTGAAGTGAGGAAGTCTACGATTGTTTTGTCCTCGTTGTAGTCGTTGATGTCCAACTGAGCGATGAAGGCTTGAGCTGCTTTTCGGAGCATTTGGCAGACTGCGATTTGGAATCGTCGCTTGTAAGCTTCACCATTCAAGGCTTCAAGGGGTCTAACATAGTTATCTCTAAGCTTCCGGTGGAGTTCCTCAATATCCGCATCCAGTGCGGTTTGGAGCGCTTTTACACCCTCGCTCTCTTTTATTTCGTCAAGTGGTTGCAGTGTTAACTTGAGTTTTCTAATGGAAGTAGGTATGTGGTGCGGATTGAGGCGCATTTCCTTGGTCTTGGCGGTATTCTGATAATAATCAGAGTAGGCTTCGAGGCACGTTCGCGAAAGAGATGTAAGGAATGCTGTAAGGCCGCTATGGAGTGTCACGATGTACCCTGTGCTAATTGCCATGGCTGCCTCAAGTGGTGTTGGGAGCTCTGTGGCGATTGAAGGGCTGGTTTGGTTGTTCGAGAAGGGATATTGAGATTCCGAAATGGGGTGGCGGAATTCTACCCGTCTTGAATGGGCTGCAGGTTTGCGTACATCGGGCAACGGATCCGAAGACATGTTTGTAAATGACAATCTTGTTTTTGAATGGGATGTCTTGTTGGCTCTTTTTAAACGATTGTGATAAAAATCTAAAGAGTGGAACTTTATCCAGTAGTGGTCTTTATTTTATTACAGGGACCAAACCCAGGGATCGGGGTTTCGATCGTTCTCATCAGTGGTTTGTAACGATTATGCCGTCGATCATGAAAACCAGCTGTCATGGTCTGATGCGGCACCTACTAGATCTGTTGTTGTTTTATTGCGAAGGGGCTGCTTCAATTTATTACAGTGGGCGAGTGTCCATTCTAAAAAAGAAAAGCCCGCGGTTTCGCGGGTTAAGAAAAAGAGAAACGGATCGACAAAATTAGCCCTTTGTTGCTCCCTCCGATCCTACTCAGCTGGTGTTCTCTGTCACCCAGGCGGTTTGTGGCTCCGTACCCTCTTCTTGGGAGGGTGTGGGTGTTCCTAGCTCCTCGGCTGCAATAAGTGCGCCGGTGTGCGTGTCGGTGTAGTCCTCTATGTTAATGCGTAATTTCCTGCAAGAGAGGAGATTACCCAGGTTGGGTGCTCGACTGTACGCAATTACGAGCTTTTGGATATCCACCTTCATGCCATCTCGGTTTCTGAGGTTGTATAGTGGGACGGCATGTGGCGGCGTCAAAACATGTCGTCGCCATAGCCGTTGTATGTCGCTCGCCGAGGGGTTTGCTGGATGATAACGTAGATGAAAGAAGATTGCGTTCGCGTTTGGGGCATTCACTCTGTCGCCGGTGTTGCTATTGTATTGAGAAGGGGTGGTATGTGGGTTATTTAATAGGAGTTTTTGCTCATGTTTTGCTCTTGCTTGTCGTGCGTTCTGCTCTGCGTTGAGGAATATCGGGATTAAATGGTTAAGTGAGTAACCGCGATCAAGTAGTCGATTAAAAAATTGATAAATTTCTTGTTCGATGTCTTTTTCGTGACTGCAGAGCATAAAGATTCTGTAAAAGTGACCGTGGATTAGTCCAGTCGCAATTCCTGGTGCATGGCATGACGACGGTGGGATGTACAGATGAAGTGCCAAAGGTTTGGCGTATAAACTTGTGTAGAGTTTCCCATTTGCAAGGTTAATGTTCAAATCCATGAAAGTTACATTGTGCGTGCGTTCGCTGAATTCCCATTGAAGCCCCATGTTGTTGATAATGGTTTTAAAGAGTTCCCAGTTTAGGGTGTCTTGTTGGTGATCCGTATCTCTCAGCCAGATGCCGAAGCCGTCGTCGATGAATCGTCGAAGGAATCGGAGGGAGGAGGTAGGAAATGGGGTGATGTGGGTTTCTTCGTAGATTGCAACGAATAGATTGGCAATTGATGGTGCAGGCGCCATTCCCATAGCAATGCCTTTGTGTTGATGGATGAATAGGTTACCGAATTTCATTCGGTTATTTTTCATGACTAGATGGAGTGCCTCGATTAATGCTTTTGATTTTAAGTGTGGGTATTTCGTGATCGTTGTTGGATCATTGAGGAAAGTGGTGAGGCGATCTATGCATTGCGCCGTGTCAATGTTTGTGTACATAGATATTGCATCGCATGTGAATAGACACGCGTTATTTGGGAGGATTTCCATGGTGTCTAATAACGCCTTGAGATCGATAGAATTTTTGAAGTATGTTCGTTGGCTTTGTACAACGGGTTGTAGTTGTTGGTCGACCCATTTTCCAATTGAATGGGGGAGGCTCGCACAGTCCGAACATACTGGTCTAGTTGACACGGGTGTTTTGTGGAGCTTTGCTAGGAGGTAGAAGTATCCGAACGGGTCTTGTCGTGCCTTCTCCACGCGCTCTCGGATGAACTTGATTGTGTCCGAAGTCAAGGCTTGCCTGTTATTACATGTCCAGTGGAAAATGTCATGGTATAGTTTTTCGCTTTCTTTTAGAGCTGTCGATTCGGGAAGCAGTGTATATGTCGTTTTATCCAAAATGTGTTTAAGACCCCATTTCACGTATTGATGCGTTGTTACTCCGACCGGTCCTAGTCCTTTGTCTGCGGAGAGTATTACGATCGTAGTTCATTCAGGATGTTTTGTTGAGACCGGGACAAGTTAGGAAGTGATCGTCTGGAGGTGAAAAGTTTTTGAAGCTCTTGTTGAAATTGGCATATTCTGTTGTCAATTTCTCTTGGTGGGAGTGGTGCTCTCCATGACAATTTACCTCGTAGTGCTTTGGGATCGTATGAGGTGTCTTGCTCCTCACCGGCAAAAAACACTCGTAGCCCCATGTCACGTTCAAAGCGAGAGTTCGAACGGTCGATTTCGTTGGGGGTGATGTTTATGTTTGGTACTGGTATAAATTTTAGACCTAGTCCAAGTAGTTGATTAGAGTGTTCAGGCAACGTCTTGTTTTCAGTTAAGTCGTGAAATGTTAGTTTAGTGACTTTTGGGAAGTAGTCTGCTGGGTGCATATTACCCAGTACTTTCCGGGCGTTGAGGTGGATAGAGAGATCGCTTGATGCGGTGAATCCGTATTTCTGTGAGGTTTTGCAAGTGATCGTGTACGTGATATTTTTAATCTTGTTTACAAACTCTCGGTGTTGTGCTGAGAGTTGTTGTTGGGTCTTTTCTTCTTCGTGTATCGCGCTCTGCGAGCGGCGGAAGAAACGTTGTCTCCGACTGTGGGAGAATTTTGTGAGGTCGTTTGGGGTGCGTTGAGTGATCGCTTCCGACCCCATTGTTGTTGTTTCTGGTGTGGGAGTGGATACGACATCGGGGTTGTATTCTGTGTTGAATTCGGGTAGATCGGTGAGGTTGCGGCAGCAACTGCTGAACCACCTACGGTGTTTCTCGACCATACCCGATCTTTGCTGCTGCCTCTGTTGTTTTTTGATGTGTTGATATTTCGGTGAGATTGTTCAGACAATTGTCTCAGTTGGAACTCCTAGATAATGGCTTTTTGTTGCTGTTGTATGCGTGTGAGTTTATCTGTTGCCGATTTTAGTTGGTTCCGCAAGAGTGAGGTGTTCTTCTTGGTCTCTTCTCGTATTAGTCCTGAGAGGACTGGATGGTCGGCGGGGCGTTCGGTTTGTATTTTGGCTGCGACCTTGGCGGTCAAGGAGGATTTTAGAGACGAGGTTGTGACTTGTTTAATCTGAAGTAGCTCTTCTTGTTTAGTAATGGTTGAGTGAAATGTGTCAATCTGGAGTTTAATTGTGTTGAGGTAAAGGGATTGAAGCATGTTTAGTAGCTTCCGTTTATTTGCCTCTGTTTCAATAGATTCAAGATCTATTTCCTCGAACTCTGCGTCGTTATCTTGTGTTATATCATTGTTGTGATCGCTATCTTCATGATTGTTGTCATCATTTTGTTGTTGGATCCTTGTTCAAGTCGCCCGAGAATTGATTTGCTAGGTTTGCAAGATTATTGATAAGCGACTCGGCAAGCATTCCCCCGGTGACAAAGTTGGTGTTGAGAATGTTTTGCATTGTGACTGGAGGAGGTGTGGAAGGGCGGGTCATGGTAGAGAGTGGTGGGAGTTGGTAAGGATTACTGTTTCCGGTTTAAGCAGCAACAATGAATTATATTCAAGGTACATCAATGCAGAATCAATTTTTTCTAAACATGAATAATTTAGGTTAGTAATCCTCATAATCTAAATCACCTCTCATTCCAAATTCCAAATGGCATACAAGATAATGACAATGTGAGGCAGCAATGATTGATGTGTCATGTTTTGTAATATCGCACACCACAGAAGACAGCAAGAATATGTGTTTTGTTTTCTTTTTGATGACGGTCGATGGAAGCAGCAAGTGCAAATGGATTATGATGTGACCACTTCAATGAGTGTTGAACAGTCTTGAGCCACTCGGCTAATCATGACGTCATGATTAGCTGAGCGGCTCAAGACTGTTCAACAAAAGTGTATTTTTCCAAGGGTTCTTGGCGCAGTCGCTAATGGCGAGATGCTACGCTGTCGAATTCGAAGGTACTCCCCATCAAATTCGAAGGTACTCCCCACGGCGATTTGCTAGCTAGGCTACGCTGGTGGGGCTCCCTCATATGTACGCTGCTAGGCTCGCACGAGGTCGGCGGGCAATCTTGGGCGCGCTAAGCTGGGGCGCAAACTTAGGGCACATTTGGGGCGGGAACTGTTTGGGACTCGAACCCTTGGTCAACACACTTGACAGCGTAGCAGATCACCCGCCGACGTCTACTCATGCAAGCCTAGCAGCGTACGTACGAGGGAGCCCCGCCAGCGTTGCCTAGCTAGCAAAATGCCGTGGGGAGTACCTTCGAATTCGACAGCGTAGCATCTCGCCATTAGCGACTGCACCAAGAACCCTTGGAAAAATACACTTTTGTTGAACAGTCTTGAGCCGCTCGGCTAATCATGACGTCATGATTAGCCTAGCGGCTCAAGACTGTTCAACAATGAGTGATGATTTTATAAATGCTAACAAGTATATTGAATGTACCAATGGATAACCATAATATCAAAAGAAAAAACCTGAAATTTTGCCTATGGTTTTGGCTTACAATTGTTGTACATCCCCCAAAATTGTATGTCAATACAATTTCTTGATGTTTGAGATAGAGAATATGATATTCATACAATTTTGAGTGATGTTGCATGCACATCCCACCTCATCTTCAACACCAAACACCCAAACCCAAGCAATTATATTGATGATATTGATCCATGATCAAACATAATACATTGCTCATTTCAAGTTATTATGACAATTGACATCACTTAAGATTGCTGTCATGCAATCTTGTAGCATCCTCCATCCAAGTTCGACAAGCACTCTCCGGCAGTTATGAACAAAAACAGATGCTGTGTGCTTTGTGCCACCCATCCTCTGTGAATCTCTCCACATCCCATAGACAGTAGTAATTCACCTAATTGCTGTATTGGATGTGGACTCAATATCGATTGATGGAACCAACAATGAAAAAGTCTTCAAATGTGGGGGTTAATAAGTGCAAGACACGGAAGTCGAGTCAAATTAGTGATTTTTCCTACGATGCAGTATCGCTAATTTGACTCGACTTGAGTGTCTTGCTGAGAAGACAAGTAGTAGACGGTATGGTATCGTATGGTAGGTCTTTTATGAGATTTCGATTAGCTTTTCGTTCAGGAATTAGTAGGTATCGTAGTAGTTGGCTAACACTTACAAGAAGAGAGAAAAAAACCGAGAACACTTTTTTTCGTCCCGATGCGGTTGAGAGAGAGATAGAGAGAGGTAGTTGTGTTGTCTTGTGTATGTAGGTTTTCGATGAGGCGTTTCTGTAGCATTTGGAATCAGTACACCACTCGATGCATTTCCATCGATAAGAACCTGGTTTCTGGGTTTGACAAGGTGACTAACTCTCGGGAAAGAAGAGTGGAACTACGATATCATTTTTTTTCTGAAGGAGGATACCATAATTAGTAATTTGTGATTTGCCTCCAGAACCACTTCTCCGTCAAACTCATTACCATCTATCCTTCATCTAATCCATGCTGCACCGTTTCGCTCACATCCTTCTATTCTCATTGGCAGTCTCTCAATTTGGCGCTGCCGAAACCAACTTGCGCACGGCAACGACACCCAGCTTTGCCTCCAGCCACCAACGCCGGGATCTCAGCGCTAGCGGGTTTTGGTACACCTTGCTCAACTTGCTTCACGTGCCGTGCCCTTCCCACAGCACTAATGATCACCCACTAGGTCATTGTGCACACCCATCGCACAAACCTCATCCTAAGAAGAAGAGTGGGGGATCTTCCAGCTCGGGTGGTTCAAGCTCTAGTAGCTGGGGAGGCGACCGCTGGGGAAGTGGATGGGGAGGTGACAGCTGGGGAGGTGACCGCTGGGGAAGCGGGTGGGGAGGTGACCGTTGGGGAGGTGATCGATGGGGAGGTGATCGATGGGGAGGTGACCACTGGGGAAGCGGATGGGGAGGTGACCACTGGAGAAGTGGATGGGGAGGCGACTCCTACATAACCAAAACTACGTCAACCGCCCCTGGATGGTCAGGCGACTCTCACGGAGCCACAACCACCACGTCAACCGCCCCTGGATGGACGGGCGACTCCCATGGATGGTCAGGCGACTCTCACGGAACTATAACAACCACGTCAACCGCCCCTGGATGGACGGGCGACTCCCACACGGCGTCGCCGGATGTAGGATGGACTAATTATAGCCAGGCCACGATTGAATCCCAGAATCTGAGCTCAGGAAATGGCAAGCTCTTCTGGGGCATTGGCACCATGTGTGCCGCGCTTGTGGGTATTATTGCATTCATAGTTACGAAGGTGAATTTGCATTGTCTTTCCAGAGAGAAGCACGCATTGTTTCTTTTGCCTTCCTCGCTTTCATACATCTCTCTTACCGCTCTTGTATCAAAAACTTCATTCTTAATAGAAGAGAAATCAAAATATTGGCGCAGATAATCTCAACGATGTCTACGTCGAAGCCGATGGCAACCAATTTGCCCACAATAAAGTTGAAGACTGCTCGCACATCCCTTACATAACGGCATCGTTGAGCCGTGGATTTCGCTCCAAGCAAGTTCAGACGAATCTTGATAATGAGGTGAACGACGTCTACGTTGAAGCCGATGGCAACCAATTCGCCCACTCTGCTGAAGTTGAAGACGGCTCGCGAATTGCATCCATCAGGTCTTCACTGAGTCGTGGAATCCGCTCAATGAGGTTAGTTCTTACCAAGCACCAGTGTAACAAGAGAGCACTAGGTCTGCGTTAGTAATTGACTTTGACATTTCTAATACATGAAATACCAACTGCGTTCATCTGTTTGAAACTCTTCATGAGATGATGATGTTGCACCGTAATTTGATCCGTGCTATGACTGTCAATGTAAAATATGGGTTTTTGCTGATGAAAGCCGATGACAGGGAAAAGTAACATGTAAAAATGAACACTTCTGTGTCATATGTCATAAATATACATATTCGTGTCCTCTCTCTCTCTCTCTCTAGAGATAAAGGAGAGAGGTCGACATGGCATCTGAATTATGTGTAGTAGAACTAGAAACAATTTGTGTAAGTCAAGTCGAGCAAGCACAGACTGTAGCATCGACCAGTATGGATGCCTCTTTTACTAGCATAACTTTGACATCCATTCCTTCAGCAACATTGACTATAGAAGATAAGAAAATGTAAATGAGAAGGTCTGCTGCATTGCAGCACAAAAGAAAACATTCAAGAATGAATTCTCAGAAAAGTATGATCCCAAAATCATATTCACTTAGGCAGCTGGGTCAGATCAATGCCCTCCATCACCCAGACTGCCAGCATGAATTTCAAAACTCACATGCAGAACTCAGAACTTGTAAAAACAAACTTTTGCTGCTTTAGAATATGGCCTTAAATTCCTCTAAAATGGTGGATAGTTTTTATCAATTGCAGTACCATGGACAAAACTATGAAATGGATTTGACTTATGTGGTTTTCAGGTAAAACAACCATAACACCGGGTGCATACTCATAAACAAACAGATCATGTTTCTACTTAAAAAATTAGATACCAGATCAACCTCGCTCCTTCATCTCTAGTGAGAAGACACAGAAAGATTACATTTATGGTTCCATGTTACTTGGAACGATCATCATCTTTCTTCAGCAAAAGCACATCTTTAATTGTAGACGGTCAAATCATAGAGCAAATAACGGGGCAACATCATCATCTCATGTAGATGTAGAGTTCAAACAGCTGAGCACTGTAGACATCATTGATTACTTCACAACTTATGGAGACCTGATTAAACTGGTGCTTCGTAATAGCTAACCTCATCGTCAAGAGTCTTCTTAACGAGCTTGGAACTAAATCCTCGACCGAACGAAGTCGCTATGGAAGCAATACGCGAGCGGTCTTCAACTTCATTGTGGGAGAATTGGTTGCCATCGGCTTCGACGTAGGCATCGTTGGGATCTACGCTGATAGATTGATTTCTCTTCTGTTTGGAATAAAGTTTATGGTTACGAGAGCGGTAAGAGAGCAATGAAGGCAAAGGAAACAATGTGTGCTCCTCATTTCAACGACAATAAATGCAAACTCACTTTAATAGCTATAAATGCGATAGTTCCTACCAACGCGACAAACATGGTGCCAATGCCCCAGAACTTGCCATTTCCTGAGCTCG
>JALLAX010000697.1:0-10640 GCA_036939555.1 Discostella stelligeroides
ACAGAGGTCCCATCACTGCCAAGATCACCGCCTCTGGATCGCACAGCCGCTATTGCGACAAGCGAGGTGGCGAAGGAAATAGTAATGGAAGTGATTGCACTGTTCAATTCTCACTTGTGGCGTGGAAATTTGCTGGAGATGAGGGAACTGTTCATGGAACTTTGGAAGAACAGTTTGAGGATGGCGCTGGCTTGAAAGTCGACGTGGATTGTATGATAAGAAATGAGAATGAAGCGATCGTGGGAGGTGTAGTCAAGGAGGCCAACGAACGACATCCGGTAGGAAAGGGTTCGGGTCGACGTGCTTACGTCAAGGTTGCAGATCATGGTTCCAATGGGATGGACATTATTTCAGACATCTTTTTTGACGACGGTATTGACTCGCATTGTAGCAATCCTAGCATGGGTACTGAATTTGCAATGCATCCCTTGGTGGGGGCCCGTGTAAGTGTGTGCTCCAAGCATGGGGATTGGGAGAAGTGTTCGGAGAAGTCGAAGATGAATAAGGTTACAGTACAGTGAATTAGGGAATAAAATCATGTGCGCCATTTAAACAAATAAAGTTTCTTGCGATTATATCTTAATAGCAGCATCCTTGAACCCCGAACAAAGAATAATGGTAACGAGGTATCGGACAAACACTAATTACGTGGTTTTACATATGCCCGACGCCCGACACAATCCCCTAGTCTAGCATACTGTTGGTAAACGACTTATCTTGGTGGCATAACATCCGGCTGCGTGAAAGTGAAATCGCTCTTTTTTGCTGTGGAGATTGTAGGAATAGCGGAGGCTGCTTGATATCCTACTTGCGACACTGCTTCGTCGCCCAACGCCATCTCACCCCAAACTTAAGAAAATTTGGCGGAAGTTAGGAACAAGGTTGCAGAAACATGAGCAGTCAGCGCATTCAGCAACTTACCGTCTAAAGTTGACGCACTGACAGTCCGACCCCCAATACCCGACTTGACAGGATGATGAATGGTCATCCCCTCGCGAGGTGGAGCATTGATTACATTCGCCATTGCATCTGTGCTGGGATTCGACTTAAGATTTGCGGCTTTTACGTTACCACTAGTGATGTCCTCAATTATCTGCTCTTGCTTCTGCACCTGCTTGCGTAGTTCAGCAATCTGCTCTATCAAATCCTCATTGGGAGCAGTCGTACCGCCAGACTCCTGACTCTTACGAGCGTAACGAAGGATATTACTAACGACCACGTCGGACGACAAGGCATTATGGTAAAGCAACCACGTTTGAATGTGGTGAGGAATCTGCAAGATGGCAAGGATGAACAGCGGAATGAAGATGATGTGACCACAAACCAAATCATGAATGAAGTAGAAGTTCTTGACAAATTTGATTCCATACNGGAATGAAGATGATGTGACCACAAACCAAATCATGAATGAAGTAGAAGTTCTTGACAAATTTGATTCCATACAGGAGGCCAAATTGGCATAGTGCACCTATGCCATAGTAGGCAGCGAGACCGTAGCGGATGAAATTGCTGTCCTCGATGAATACGGTAGTACAGCTGACCATCAGACCAATACCGATCATAATGCCGATAGTGCGACGAACAGGATAAGGCATCATGTGCTCGACCGTCGAAAGTAACCACCATAACGAAAAAAGGATGACGATGGACGTAACTACAAGAGGCACTCCGACTTTGGGCTGGTTCAGCGTAGTGTCGGCCTTCAGCAGATCAGATCTCGCAATCCCTTCAGCAAGCGAAAGATACAACGCGGCCTTAATGATGAACCAGCATTTAGATCCCAATGGCATTTTGCTGTAGAAGCTGTTTTCTTCCGACCACCAAATCGACCAGCTGCGCGCGGCACCTCCAGAACTCCCACGCATCCATGAAATGAACTTGACGTAATCGGCAGAAACCATATTCCAATCGAAGGTTAGAGGGTTGAACCAGAATGGACTGGCAATGAAGGACAGTGATGCTAACCACAGAGACCATGTGCGACCAAAATACTGCTTTGCCTCGGTGTATATTCNCAATGAAGGACAGTGATGCTAACCACAGAGACCATGTGCGACCAAAATACTGCTTTGCCTCGGTGTATATTCCCATGATGATCAATCCAGCTCCCATTTCCACTCCAAGATACAAATGACTAGATGCGAAGAAGCGGTAAAGCTCATCCATCGGGGTGTGCTGCGTAACAAATCCACGGCCTGTTGGACGATATTTGGCACCGCCAACGAGAATGGTTTGCGTCATGTAATTCGCCTTGGTTTGGATGTGAAACATGAAATGAAGGGGCCCACCAGTTGCAAATACTTGGATCAATTCTTGACAACTCGCCCACCAGCCACGTTCAACGCCGAGCGTCGAAAATAGAGGAATGGTCTGAAGAAGACCAAGGCCGCCAAGGAGCATCTGAATCGTTCCCATAGGGGTGATGAGGCGGTCGCCAATTTTTTCCAGGTCGTAAAGGGCCAAGATCGCCATGAGATACACGACAACGTAGACAGTGATAACCGTAAGGACGTTGGAAAAGTAGTGTCCAATTCCACCAAAGTAGTATGAGAGGAGACGTGAGAAATCAAGGCGGTGGCAGAGCCTATAGACGTCACGGGAAAGACTCTGTTCTCCTGCTCCCTGGCTGAGTTTAGCCTCAAACTGATAAATTTGACTCATGCCTACATCCCGACCCTTGCCCACTTGAACGTATTCTTTGAAAGCTACTTGGCCTCCGCGAATTGCGTTGTTATACCCAGCAAAAATATCTTCTGATAGGTTGATACCTTTGGAGCTCTTGCTGATACCACCACGTGTGATGAAGAAAAGCTTGTCGAAGACATCAGGGTGACCGTAGTGGAGACGGATGCACAATGGCTTTGTTAGAACGCGCTGCCCAAGAGTTACGAAAGAAGTTTCCTGCAACGCCATGTAATTAGCCAAGGAGCTGACACTTCCAGTGAAAATGTGTTCACGCAAGCCAAGGATGGTGGTTGGCATGGGCCCGTCTCTCTTGGCGAATTCTTGAAGAGCGTTGCGCATTTTCAGGGCTTCTTCGAAGTAACCTTCCTGGTTCATGTCGATTGTTTGAACAAACTCTCCGCGGGTGAAGATCATGGCATGATTTTGATTCTCGGGCTTGCCCTCTCCTAAAATTGGGTTGCCAGGAAGACGAACGCGATACAGTTCTTTAATCTTCCCATCGCCATTACTCTTCACGAGACACGAATAGAAGGCCATTTCCCCAGTGCGATTTTGGCGGACATTGTCGATGTACGCAACACGCATGTGTGGAAACCGATGCATTAGATCATCAATGTCGTCAGCCTTGGAATCCTGGTCCCTTTTCATCTGACCATACACTTGACACGCCACAATGTAGCCAAATTTCTCCCCCATCAAATCATTTGTCGTATCATCATCAAGCCGTTCAAGATTGGCAAGTAAACGAAGTGCCTTTTCGAAGTACATCATTCCACTGACCGTCCTGTTCAAAGTCTGAGCACGGATACTTGCCCATTGCCTAGTCTCCTTTGCATACTTTTTACCCCATACTTTGTCCTCGTCTTGTAGCCCCATGCGTTCAAGGAAGTTGGCCCAGTCGGCCTTGAATAGAGTTTGGAGATAAAGCATGGTAGAAACACCAAGAGCATCGCTTCTAGTTTCTAATTCACTCTTGCTGAGAGTCACTGATTCCTTGTAGTATGGAGTCAAAACATTCCAAGAAAACATGTCATGGATCGAGGGTGCATTGGGGATGTCCATGAAAAGGGAATTGACAAAGAAGGTCAAGCGACGCCGGGCCTCCTTGGATTTAGGTTCGACTTCATCCGGGTGACACGCCACGACACCTTGCAACTTGGTCAATACTGATTTGAAAATATCACTGCGTGCCATGTCATCCAAGGCGTCGGAGGCATATGCATCGTCCCAGAAGAAGCCATTCTCCATGCTCAAAGCAAAGGTTAATCGGTCCATCACATCTTTACTCTCCTTGTTGGAACTGTTCATGATACCTTTAAGCGAATTGATCAAGGCACGGAGCATATCACGAGTATGATCCCGAAGGGCATCAACGATTTCAACATCCTCATCTGCTCTGTTGTGTCGTGCTTGTTCGGCGGTGGATTGAACCTCATTTGTGGTGAGTGAGCTAGCACNAACAAAATTTCACAGCATGGACAGGAGCGCACAGACTTAGTCTCACCGTGCTAACAATCTTATAAATGGGAGTAACGACATAATCCAAAAAGTGCCCGGCATACAAACTTCTCGGCGGAACCACCAGCTGTGGATACTGCAGATTGTGGTTATGATTATCCACCACTACACCTCCCATGATCCCCAGGCTACTATACTCCTCCATCATCTTGTGATATAAAAACCACAGGCATTCAGGCATGTGGCGAATATTGCCCCCCTCGCCCCAGATACAAAAGAAGAGAACAAGGTCAACCACGCGCGACGCCACTGATGGCGGTCCGGCCATACCAGCCTGTGCCGATGCCGACATCCTCGAAAAGTGCGGCATGACGCCTTGATAACGACACCACTTCATGTAGTTGCTAAATACCTTGGCATGCAAGGCGTGGATCGGCGACGGTGGTTGCAATGCGGGGGGTAGAATGTGTGAATTCAAGTACCGTCGGTTGTTGCTCAGCAAAATTAGTAAATGTTCGGCCTGATTCCTAACTGACGAATCCTGAAAACCAAAGAAGTTACCCAAGTCTTCGCATGCCGAGTAGACCATGTTGGCATACTCGGATAAGCGGGGAGGTAAGTCGGCGGGGTCGAACATGTTGTATGCTTCGGGATTTGCCGGCAATGGCGCCGAGTAGATGGGTCGGGGTGTGGTGTCCACAATGGGCTTTAGCGTGTCATCATCGTTGTCAATGATATCGGACTGCGCACCGTGCTGTTGGTGACTCCTTGCAGATCCTACTCCTCCTCGAAGGAAGACCGAACCAAGGATTAGACTTGGATCGCGGTAGACAATGACAGCGGCCGTGACTGTGCAAGAAACGAGCCAGCCCAATGTGAGGAATTGATCATTGTCCTCTTTGTTGTCTTCATTTCCCAAAATAGTTGACTCGACGAATGTTTGTCCCAGTGCCACTTGCTGAAGAAAGTGGAATGCATTTGGAATGGCAATGGAGAAGAGGAACGATCCAAAAATAATGATGGTGCTCAGCGTCAGGACAATTGGATTGTAGTATCTGCAAAACGAAGAGATATTGTGTCAATGATGGTGAAAGAGTGGAATGTTTGTTGAGATAATATTATCACGGGTACGACAGTTCACATTCTGCACCCAAACCAAAGGCAAAGAAACAGCACTGATGATATTGAAATTCCGTGTACAATCTACCAAAAGTAGTGTAAGCTCACCTTGCCGTCAAAATACCCCCCAAAAGTGCTGCCATGGGACACCCTACCGCAAAGTACAATGCAGTGAAACTGTCATAGTGTCCATGATAACCGTCATAGCCGTCCTCCATAGATTGTTGCACTTCTTGCTCTTCTCCTTCTTGTTGTTGCTTACTGAACAACATCACCGCCATAATCGTAGAGGCACCCATCCACAATGTAACCCCGTATCCCAAAGTCGCCCCCGATGCCACTCGTGGCAACAAGCTCCCCAGGGCTGCACCCACAAAGGCAGCGGTGATGGAAAGTATGAATAATGCCACGTGGGCTAATTCAATGTCATGATGCTGCTGATTGCTGCTGCTGCTACCACCACTGATCGCAGAGGTTGTTATAGATGCACTTCCACTCCCACTACCACCACTCCTCGAAGAACTGCCACCCACCATCAATGGCATCAAATACGTGGCAGTACAAAATGCCGCCACCATCCCCGTCAAAATCGCAGTCGATTGACGAAATTTCCGTTTGTGGGGAAGGAGCAATCTGCCCCCCAAGAGTGACGAAGAGGAAGACGACGAGGCGCTCCATACTATCCACGTGGCGAAGAGAGTGCGCAGCAGCAGAGACGATACGAAGTACGACCATAAGTGAGAGAGATGGTGGGAGAGTGGACCGATGGTGGCCCAATCCCCTACTAGTGCAGTGGTGGTGGTGGTGGCGGCGGTGGTGGGCATGATTGATGATGATGATGATTGATGATGATTATATATACCACTGTGTTTTTTATAATAATGGTTCGACTCTACTTCTCTATGCTGTGATGATAAACATTCCCTCTTCTAGAGCAAAGTAGTAGTCTCTCGTGGCTCCATAATAATAATACATGGCGAAGTATCACAACAACAACATAGTGAAGATTATCTAATTACTTTTCATGCGGATATGATTGTTTTCAATGCACTGACGATTGTGTGATCGATAGATCGAGGAAACCTGAGGAAACGCACACTAAAAACGAAGATGGATACGAGGGTACGTATCTAAGAGGTCGGGCGGGCGAGAAGGGGGGGGATGGAATCTTTCATTCAACCAGCGAGATATGGCGGTACTGTTCCCGCGAATTATTTCGTGTCCAGATTCGAGAAGATGTCATGACACGTGAGTCGGGAGAGGTTGGCGATATTTGGTCCACTTTTTGATGTAATAAGTATCGCTAAGTAGCTAATCGACTGCAGATAAACCTAATCGTACGGTGCTCTCCACAATTAATGCCAATAATCCACATCACCACTTCACACCTAAAGCCATAGATAATATCTGCAAAGAGAGAGATCTCTCGTCTCTGCTGTTGGATAATACTGAAGAAGAAGTGTTGAAGATGATGACGACTCTGAGTTTGAACCGACACCTACTACCGAAGGTAGTAATGCTACTAGTCGTACCGCTGGTGGTGTATTACAGCCCTAGCGGTGGCTTCGTGCTCGGTTTCAACAATGGCTTGCATCAACATCAACATCAAGTGGTATTTGGAGGTGTAGTACGACATCCACTGCTGCAAAATGCTGTTCGAACAACAGCTGCTGCTGCTGCTTCTGCTTCTTGGTCGGCGTCTCTGCACCATCATCATCGTAATCATCATCCGCGACACTGCCGACACCACCTTACTATTCTGTCCTCCACGTCAAACAATCATCATCACAACTTGATTCTTGAAAATGATACAAATGATAATGGTGACGAGCCAGTTTCATCGCCGAAATCTTCATCATCATCCTTGTCATCCTTCTGCGATGACGACGACGAAAACAACAACAACAGTATGAGTCGTCGATTGGCAGTGGAACAAATAATAATGGGTGGAATGACACTCTCGTCTCTCCTCCTCCTTTCTTCTTCGAATCCCGCCCATGCTGCTGATGATGATAATGTCAACCAAAATTATGTCTCCCGCGACAACGATGACTACAACGACACGAAAAAGAAACGTATATTAATCACTGGGAGCAATTCCGGAATTGGATTGGATGCCGCCCAAAGAATGGTATTACGGGGACATGAAGTTGTTTTGGCTTGTGTGAGTGTTTTACTTTACTTTGCTTGTTTGCTTTTAGGGGGTTGTGCAGAGAGATGAGAGAGGGAGCAGGAGTATCTAGAGAGATACCTATCATCTTCCGTGGTTGTTTTCTAACACTTTTGTTGAAATCCTTTTCTCTCTCTCATTATCGGACAAACACACACGCACACACCTCTCGCTCTCCTTCCTATCCAACACGCACTGGTGATGATGATGATGATGATGATGACGATGGCGTCGTCCCCACATTTTTTCATCCGCACTACATGATGTAAGCGCACGCTCGACAAGGCCATTGCCGCAGCGGATAAAATCCGAACGAATATTGCCAATAACGCCGAAGATGCCGTTTATGCCAACTCGTTACTCAAATCATTGAAATTACTTCCCATGGAATGTAATCTTGCGGATCTATCTTCCGTTGATGCATTTGTCAATAACTTGACCACAAAAACCAACAATAACCGTGCCTTTGATGCAGTTTGTTACAATGCCGGAATAGCACGCAATATCGATGCGAAGGATGTAGCTCGCACCAAGGATGGATTCGAATTGACAGTGGGCACAAATCACCTTGGACATTTCTATCTCAATCATCTCCTGTTGAAATCAAATCTAATTGGCAATAACAATAACGGAAATGGTGCTGGAGGAGGAGGACGGATTGTGGTAACTTCGTCCTCGGTACATGACCCCGAANAACAATAACGGAAATGGTGCTGGAGGAGGAGGACGGATTGTGGTAACTTCGTCCTCGGTACATGACCCCGAAAGTCCCGGGGGGGCACAGGGCGCCACTGCTACATTGGGCAACCTTCAGGGTTGGGAATATGCCGTATCTAACGGATCAAAACAATTTGACATGGTCGACGGAGGGCCATTTAATGCCGATAAGGCATACAAGGATAGCAAATTATGCAATATTCTTTTCACGAGAGAGTTGCAGCGTCGGCTGGACCAGAACAAGTACGGATCTCCCAATAATAACATCAAGGTGAATTGCTTCACACCTGGACTTATTGTTGGTACCGGGCTCTTCCGTGATCAGAATCAAGTCTTCACAAAGGTATTTGATATTGCCGCGACGAATTTATTGAAAGTGGGTGAAACGACACATTATGGAGGTGGAGCATTGGAGTTTATGACGTTGAGTACCAAGGTTGGGGAGAAGAGTGGAGGATTGTATTACTATAGTCCACCTGGATCGTCCAAGTTCGGTGACGATGCATTCGGGAAACAATTCGATGTAAGTAACATTAGTAAAGAAGCGCAAGAGAGTGACGACAATGGCAAGGCGACGCGGCTTTGGGAATTGAGTGAGAAGCTTGTTGGAATAAGTCCAATGTAGATATTGTGGGGGTTCGATAACAGATTACAGGCATAGCACCGACTGGGAGATGATTGAATCGTTATTATTTAACTTGCCTTGATGAGTGCAAATATTCTCTACATTCATTAGTTGGTGAATGATTACAACTCTCCAGAGGACGCAAAAGCGATGCCTTCAGTTGCATTACTCTCCTTTACAAAATTCGATCCTGACAAACAATCATGAGAATGGATTAGTCTCTTCCTCGTTGCGGAGAAGCCCATATTTGGCAATACATCCGCTTGTAGCATGAAAAAGTTGAATCTCAGCAGTTTCTTCCCTTCGTTGCCTCTATCCACATCATTCTCGTCATCCCATTGCCGACATAGGTAACTCCACAGCGTCTCTCCATCCTCTCCATCCAACTCTGCCAAATATGGGTATGATCTCCATCGACCGGCCCTCGCCGTTGATGTACACGGTGCCCCAGCTCCGGGCATTTCCCACGACACTAGGTCGGATTTAGACCACACGTCCACGATGGACCCGTCCATCAATCGTCCTGGGGCTATTTCCCATGTGACATATCTAGTTTGAACAGCAGAGTGGGTGAGCTCATTCACGATACAACCAAACTTCAAAATGGATCCAAAGACTTACTCCTCCGCACCAACGAATACATTCCATCGATTGTGCAGTAAGGTAGACCAGATATGTTCCATACTCTGATTGCATTGAGAGCTCATCGTTTCGAACCATATGGATCCTGATGCCATGATTCCAATTATGAATATGGACAAACGATGATTCTTTGCGAATGACAAGATGGGTTTGTCAATGCCATTTCCAACTTCTGCCCTTCTGTAATCATCACTTCTACCCTCGCGTACAACAAAACCACGTGAAAGTGATAGAGGCCTCCACCACCATAGGAGATCGTCGCCAACCCCCTCTGGCAAGAAGATGCACCATGCAACACACGCTACCAAGCTTAAGAGCACGGTGTTGTTCATGGTGAGTGCAATTCCTACATGCATCATACAAATCAATGCAATCACCCCATACAGTATGAATTTGTTATTGCTTGCCTCATTCCCCTTCCCATAAATAAAGCTCGCGATCAGCGCTACTGGAGCACAAAGCAATTCAACGTATACCACAGTTGGTGTCATGTATCTCAATCCCGTCGGTCCTAGCAATCCATACACATATCGAGCAACTTTCGTGTGACGAACATACGTATCCAATGCAGGCAAGAAGTGTGGAGGATTGAGTGTCCACCCCTGTAATGGATCGGTGTACTTGCCATAGCCCGCATCAAAGTAAAGCCACGTGATGAAGAGCTTGAANCCACCCCTGTAATGGATCGGTGTACTTGCCATAGCCCGCATCAAAGTAAAGCCACGTGATGAAGAGCTTGAACGCAATCGTCGCGGGACTGACAAATGTTGTAGTGTTGTCCGGGGATGAATTTGTCGCATATTTATCCTCATTCTTTATTCTGGTCCTCTTGGCATCTACTGCCCATGTCCCGTCGAGCGGTAAGAACATGGAGTAAAATAATAGGTAGTGAAAGTATCTTTGTAGTAGGAGAGAGTGACGAAGATGAGATGCTAGTTTGATTCATTATCTCTCCATTCTCATTAATTTTATGACAAAGTTCTCACCTATCCAAGATAAAATTGAGCCACGTATTACGCAACGTCAGGCTGAGGTAAAGGATCCAACTCCCTATCGAGGCCAATTTTGTCATGTATCCCAAAATAAGCATTATCGAGAGTATGACCTGAATGGAGAGTACTGCTTGGAGGTACGCCATGGATCCTGAGTAGCAGTGGATGCATATTATCTTGTAAAGTTTGTCCGTCTTGGGGAGAAGGAGCCGTAGGGGGAGTGTGCTACTCT
>JALLAX010000701.1:0-12172 GCA_036939555.1 Discostella stelligeroides
TTGAGTTCATGTTGGTGGAGAGATGATCTTTGTGTATGTTTCGTCGTGCAAGATAGTTTGAGGATTGTGAGATGCAGTCATGAACAACTCATGAGAATGTAAATATATCTTCTCATCCATACCTTTCTGTATTCACAGTTCTCATGATATCAACCGTTTCCTGTTCGAGTACCTGAACTTGTTGCATGATAGACTTGATTTGGTTCGATTCCTGCCGAGAAGAATATTTTTTTCAGTGAGAGTTCATTGATCGCTGTTCACTCAGCAAAACCATGATTCATCCAAAATGAAATTCACCTCAATAATACGATGCCAATGCGCTTCGAGCAGCTGCCGTTCCAATTGTACCAACCGTCGAAGTTCCTCAATTTCCTCCTCCTCATCGACAAAGCTGATGATCGATTCATTCTCATGATTTGATGAAGGCAGAGGTAATGGTGGCAATTCATCTTCGGATGGAAGGGTCGTCTCTTCATCTACTGGTGCTACTATTGGTAATATTAGCTCCTCTGTTAGCCCGATGGCGTTCTCCTCCTCCTCCTCCTCCTCCTTATTATCACTGTCGTTGTCGTCATCACCATCATCTTGTCGGCGCTTCACATTTGATTGCAAATTAGCATCATTTGTGTTGGCAGTAACAGTAGCATCAGCATCTGCGCTCGCAGCATCATCTGCAGCAGTCTTCTGTCTTGCACTTTTATCACAACTGCTACTGCCGCCATCAATACTTCCCATCAAGTCGAATATACAATCATCAAATATCGCACCCGATGATGATGATGATGATGTTATTGCATTATTGTTTTTGGATGAAACTATTTCCGCCACTCCTGGCGCCGATGCCGATGCCGGGTCGATGGACATGACTATATCTGAATCTAATGAGGAAGACTTCTCGTTCGAAAGGAGATCAAATGCCTTCTCTTCAAACAATGGCACCTCCTTTTCTTGCAATTTATTATCTTTCCCCCAACCCAATACTACTGCACCATCTCTATCATTGTCATCATCTTCGCTTATAATCTTCCGTTGCAGTAACAACGAGTAAACACTCGGCAATACCCGTGTGTGTCCATCGTCGTAATGTAGTAATATAGTGTTGGGGGGAAGAGTGTGTGGTATTATCATTTGCAATCCACTCGTAATGTTATTGTTGTTGTTGTTGCTGTTGTTGTTGTAGTTGTAGTTGGTACCATTTTGTGACACTGGTGGCAAACATCGTAATTTCGATGGATCCAATGTAATTTCTACCAGTACCACTCCTTTTTCTTGACCTCCACTTTGATTATTCGCCTCCTTCTTGGCGTCATCATCTAAAATGACAAATCTTGCACAATAGTCAGAGATTGATTCCGTCGATGACAATGTCGTCGAAAACAGTCGCTCATTCACATGATCCCAGCGTGGATGGGAGGTACCGTGGGATTGTTCCATGGAATGAACTACAGTTGGTGTTGCATCACTGCCATCACCGTTGTTTGGTTGGTTATTTTTGAGAATGATATCTAAACGCAAACGATGCAGTATTCTTCGCGACGCCCATTCACATCGTCCCTCGATGGATGTGAAAGTGGTCATCATTAGGTGGTTTTGGTTGTGATCGTGAATGTCGTCGCAGTCCTCCACCTCATAATTCAGATCACGACACTCGGAGCCAGCAGCAGTGTCTTGAACAACAGAGTCATCCACCAACACCGACTCTGACGAATCTGTTGTAATTGTAATTGTTGTTGTTGCTGCTACTGCAGCAGCAGCAGCAGCAGCAATGGTGGTGACTGCTGGAGGAGGAAAGAGATTGCGCACGGCAATCGAAATTGGTAGAGTCTGTGGCTTCTTCCATTGCAGCTGCTGCTGCTGCTGCTGAGTTGACATATTGATGCTATCTTTGATATATCTATCCTCTTTCGTCACTGTTGTTTTAGCTTAAGCGTCCATGTCCCAACTATCTACACTTGTCCATTGACATTGAAATATTCACCATCGCGTCTCGTTTCCTTCATCTTCGTTCAGCGACGGTATTGTATGATGTTGTAGTACCAACTTAGCGATGAGAAAGATTTCACAATCACCGTATCCCGCCACCTCATTTCCAGATTCACAGAGGAATTCGTATCTCTAGAGTTTTCACCCCTTTTGCTGACTCTCCACAACAAACCCACCATCCAGCCCAAACCAACCACCACTTTCACTTCACATTCACAGCACTTGGCAATCCATTAGCCATTAGCCATCGAAACAATAATATTCAACGAAGATGAAGATATCCTTAATCGCATCGATTGTGATCATCGCCATGATGGAAGGAGTCGCATCCTTCAATCACCACCATTCCTCATCGTTGTCGTGGCCAGGACGGCGCGTCATCTCCCTGCGATCTACTACTTCTACTACTACAACAACACCTGCGACAACGACTTCAACAGTAACAACATCGTCAATCAAAGGCATGCCACCCTATTCACCAGCCACCAACCTTCCCAATCTCATCTACAAATGGCGCAACAATTACAACATTCGTTATCAGGTCTCCGGACCCGAAGATGCCGATCATGTACTATTACTGGTGCATGGATTATTTGTCAATTCCGATCATTGGCGCAAGGCTCTGACGGGATTACAACAACAACAACAACAACAACAACAACAACAACAACAAACTACAAGTGAGAAAAACAATGCAAATACAAAGACATATCGTGTCTATGCGCTCGACTTATTAGGGAGTGGATGGTCTTCCAAACCATCTCGCTTGGACTCGGAAGCCATGCGAGTGGATGGTGAGAATGGACGGTTCACTAATTGCGACTCCATATGTTATCGCGATGCTGAAACTCAACAACAACAATCATTCCAGGAGGTGGAGGATAATAGTAATGGAGAGAAAAAGAGACAACGTTCTACTCGTAGGAGACTGCAAAAGAAAAGAACCGCATCGACGCTCCAAAATGTACCGCTAGGGACATCCGCGGGAGGGAATCGCATAGCTTCATCCTTGGAATTACGACATCCCCTTCGCAGTCCGTACAATTTTTACACATGGGCGGAGCAGCTGGCGGATTTTACGCGAGATGTGATCCATGCGGATACTATTATTCGACACAACTCTCCTGATTCTTCTACTAGTAAATCAAACGAGTTGGACGATGATCACTTCAAACGGGTCACGCTAATATCCAACTCTATTGGAGCCATGTCCTCCCTGCAATCCATCATTGATGAACCGTATCTGTACAACGGAATCTTGATCATCAATCCAAACTTTCGTGAGCTCCACATGGCCGAGGTGCCATTTTCATCCATTACCATGCCACTTGTGCGTACGTTGCAATCTTCGTTACGAACCAATGGCCATGGATTGTTCAAGACATTGGCAACTCCCGCAACTGTGAAGACCATATTGAAAGAGCCATATTCGGTAGTAGATGCGATCGATGATGAGTTAGTGTCGGTTCTGCTTGATCCATTATTGACAGATGGGGCAGATGAGGTGGTGTTCGATACCTTGTCGTATTCGGCGGGGCCATTGCCAGAACAGCAATTGCGTTCGACAACATTTCCTGTATCGGAGTTGTGTCCGGTGTGGGTTGCGTATGGGAAGGATGACCCTTGGACGCCAGCAAAGCGTGTCGAGGCACTGGGGAGGACGATTGTGCGTCGCAACCTACCTGACGGAAGCGGCGGTAAGGGTGGTAGTGCCTACATTCATGAGATGGCAGTCGAGCGCGTGATCGGGCTGGATGGTGCGGGACATTGCCCCCATGATGAAGTACCGGAGAAGGTGAATGCTTTAATATTGGAGTTTTTAGATAGATTGGAGCAGATTGGAGCAATAGGAAACCGAGAATGAACAAGCAGTTAATGTAAATAATAATCTGTTTTACCATTGATCAACACCGCCGAATAATTCATAACATCGCTGGTCGACTGTACAGATAATATTAATACGACGGAGATGGCTACAAATGAAAATTCTCATCTTCCATCATTCTGCGGAACTCATTGAAATCAATTCTTCCATCACTGTTCCCATCCACCAACTTCATTATATCCATAGCCTGTTTCTCCGATACCCCCACAACGTCGACAATATCCGATATGACAATATAATTTTGATCCGACTTTTTGAAGTGTTCAAATACCATGCGCAAATTGTCCTCCTTCATAACCAGCTGTTTGTCCATCATGAGGGCAATGAAGTCGCGCCAATTCAGTGAGTCTTCACCAGAGAGGGATAACTCCACACGTAGATTCCGTAGGTTGGTAGTAACGTCAGGAACGAAATGCGCTGCACAATAGAATCACATGGGTAAGAGTATATACACAAAAGAGGGTCAGATTATGGTTGGATTTAACAACTCACCGTTCTTCAAACACTCATCAAGTTGTTTTAATGTGATCGTCCCAACATTTCCCACATCAATCTCAGCGAAAACATCCTTCAGTAGTGTAATATCATCATTGGTTGCATTTGTCGCTAGGTAGGCCAACGCCGCCTTCTTCAATTTTTGCATATCCCTGTACTTGATAAACGCCAAAGAACGTGTTGCCACTGCAATACTCGACTGTCGACGACGGGGTACTGCCTCGATGCCCCCGGAACATTGCGGTGCGGTCAAAGAAAGGATCCAAGGATGCATGAGTGCCTGTGCGGCCGTCAATCTCTTGGTTGGATCTCTCCGTAACAACGAGCAGATGAAATCCTTGGCCGCGTCACTAATGCCATCCCAATCGGGAGAGGGGAAATCAAACCGTGCCGTTCGTACCTGATCGAAAATTTGATTGTCGGTATCTCCATAAAAGGGTGGATAGCCGCAGAGTAAAATGTATGTGATAACCCCAATACTCCAGATATCACAACTCTTTGTGTACTCTCTGCTCAATACCTCGGGTGCAACGTAGTAGGGAGTGCCAACTTTGGTTTTCATTATGCCTGCCTTGACGTCATCATGTCGGCTCAGTCCAAAGTCGATGATTTTTATAACGGCATTTTCGTCTTTGCTCGAGAATAGGAAGTTTTCGGGCTGTGATTCATTATTTTGGTATGAATAAGATTGGTAGTTGGATCTCAAACGAAACAGTAAATAATTACCAAAGACTTGGGCATGGTCAAAAATACGAACCTTGAGATCCCTATGCACAATGCCCTTCTGATCATGGCAGTACGCAATGGCATCCAATATACACCGTACCAAATTGGCAGCATCCCGCTCCGAGAAATGTCCCTCATGACTCTGCGTCTTTTCAATAATGCGATCGAACAATTCCCCCCCGGTGCATAGTTCGGTAATTAAGTGCAAATACTTTTGATCTTCGTGTACCTCAATCAACTTGATAATATTGGGATGATCGCATTCTTGTAGCAGTGCCACTTCGCGTTTCAGAACGTCGACCTTCCCCACTTTTGATTTGCGTATCGATTTAATGGCGTACCAAATGTTGGTCTCGCGATCCATGCATTTGCGCACGACGCCGTAATGACCGTGGCCGATTTCTTTGGGATTGATGTGATATTTGACCCGCACGTCCGAGAGGGTGTCGGTGATCATGACGGGATGGGATTGCAAGTCACGGCGGCCGTTAATTTTGGAATTGCCGAGTGTTATGACGCTGGAAGCCATGGTAATGTCGGGCTGATGCGCAGTAGTAGGAGGAGCAGGTGGTGGTGACATAATATTTTCCTTGACTTTGGTGGCGGCGGCGGGATAGTCAGCGAGGGCGACAATTGGCTTCTTCTTTTTGGAGGAGGTTGAGTTGCCCATTTGGCCCTGGAGACAAGAATATGAGGGCAGATGATGGGGTGAGCATCAGATATGTCGTGTCGGATTCATTCCTTCATCTTCTTATTGTTATTGTGTGATCGATACCTTCGATACCTACATCGTTACATCGTAGATCGTAGCAGCTTGACTTTGAGCGAAGAGAATAATTCATTTAGCGACAGGAACGTCTGGCCTCACACTCTCGATCGGTGACGTGGATCTGAGGCAGGGTTCTTCTCCTACTCGCCATCTTGGGAAATTTAGCTGAGAAAACTGAAATAAATTAGCTATTTTAGAGAAAAAATATAAATTCGTCTGAAACTTTTTCATCGGAAGCGATAATTTCCCACCACCTGAACCTCACACTTCTTGCACCCTCTCACTTTTTTCACCAGACTCACTGAATACCCACAATTCATTTCCACCTCCCTTCATTAAAGGCATACCAAAGCAAATCGTTCATCATGAAGATCGCATCCATCGTACTAGCCTCCATCGCAACATTCGGCGTTGATGCCCAACCACTTCTTGGCGCAAAGGCAGAGAAGGAAGTCGGCGAAGAAGTTTTGTCCATGTCGCTTCCTGCTCTTGTGGAACAAGATTTCTCCATGTCGGCGCCACTCTTTGAAGCTGAGATCTCCATGCCCGTCATGTCCATACCAGAGGGACCCGTCGATGCATCAAAGGCACGAAAGCTTCGAAATAACTTCGGACGTCGTGTAATGAAGGAAGATGGTGGAGCAAAGGCAGCGAAGGGGACCGACAACGCAAGTATGTCCATGATGATGATGATGCCGGTGCCTCTTGTGGAACAAGAATTGTCCTTGTCAGCGCCACTTTTCGAAGCTGATATCGACATCTCTTTGCCTCTGTCTGACTTGGAGGAGGACCCAAAAGGTAGTGCGAAGGCACGTAAACTACGAAACAACTTTGGACGTCGTGTAATGAAGGACGCGAAGGCAGATAAGGAAGTCGGGGTAGAAGATTTCATGTCCATGTCAGTGCCAACTGTGGAACAAGATTTCTCCATTTCTTTGCCACTCTTTGAAGCCGAAATCTCTATGCCTATCATGTCCATGCCTGAGGAACCCATTGATGCTGCAAAAGCACGAAAACTTCATACCACCTTCGGACGTCGCACTCTTGGAGCAAAGGCAAAGGGAAAGGGAAAGTCAAAAAAGGGGCCCGAAATGTCCATGTCGGCACCACTCCTCTCCGAAGCGGATATCTCCATGCTTCTCATGGAAGAATTGTCCATGTCAGTGCCAACTGTGGAACAAGATTTCTCCATTTCTTTGCCACTCTTTGAAGCCGAAATCTCTATGCCTATCATGTCCATGCCTGAGGAACCCATTGATGCTGCAAAAGCACGAAAACTTCATACCACCTTCGGACGTCGCACTCTTGGAGCAAAGGCAAAAAAGGGGACCGAAATGTCCATGTCAGCACCACTCTTCGAAGCTGATATCTCCATGCTTCTTGTGGAAGAATTGTCCATGTCAGCACCACTCTTCGAAGCTGATATCTCCCTCTCCATGTCCATGCTTTAATCAATTGCAAGTAAGGACGAATTGCTGTTTTGTATGTGTTGGGAGACCTTCTTTCTTGGCTTGAGTAAATAGAAGAGTTAAGGAAGTCGGTCCACCAAGAGATGTTTCCCTTTCCTTGGTGGGTGGAGGATGATAGAGTGTGTACATATTTGCCTCTTAGTAATAGAGCTCCCAAAAGAAATGATAGAAGAAATGTTAGTATGTTAATTTGTGTGCCTAAGTCTTAAGATGTTGTTGTTAAACTACTTCTCGCTTTTGAGGCCATTCAGATATTATCACATGCAACGTTTCGGAAGGTATTAGAAATAGATCTTTGTAATGAAGTCTAACAAGTTAAATGTCTACCTCTCTCCGGTCGATCGACGCATCCTTCAAATGGCGTAGCTGCCTTTGCTCCTGCATAGTTTGTTCGAGTGTAATTCGTAGTACTATATTTGCCAGCATTGACAATCGCGCCAGCACTCATCGTGGCTGAGTGCAGGACGGAATCAGGATCAGGGTGACAACCATAGGGATCCTTATTTCTGAGTTTGCGCCCCTTCTTCCCCCACTTCTTAATCGACTTATGTGACTTCCCACGTTTGTCGCCCTTGCTCGACTTTTCTTCATAATCTAAGTCACCAAGGATACTATCCTCATCGTCATCATCGTCGTCTAACACTTGTTCTGCTTTCGAAGCAGTATCCACAAATGATTGTTGCAGATTTTGAAGCTTCTTGGCATTTTTCGTGTTGTGAATAGCTGTTATAATAGTCTCGCGTTGGTATTCCTCGTCTGAGAGCGATGATTTGTCGCCAACATTAAATGAAGGTGGAGAATGACAGTATAGCAACCTTCCTACGCTGTAATCCTTCACCACTACCCTTGAAGCTCGTTGATAATCTGGCACACCACTTGCGGGTGCAAGAAGACTTCGAGCAATGCAGTACGTACCCAGCAATTCCTCCGCAGTTGGCGGCGGCAATGTTTTACTTGTCCATCCTCTTTCCCTCAATTCGTGTTCTGAGGGCTGAGGTATGTGTATTCCATAATGGATATTCAATACCTCTCTTGGAATTCTGTTACAAATCAAGGATACTACGGGCCAATGATCTCGCATTTGTGCAATGGGATAGACACCGGCGGCAATCATGTCAGCAGTGGAGGAAACGAAGCTCGGGAAGACTAGACCTGGACAATCGCATAACATCATGTCTGGCCTGTCGGGCAGTAAAAGGGTCTGGAAATGCTTGGTTTTCCCCGGCTGCGCGGCCACTGCAACGCGGACGACGCCGTGAGTATTTTTCGAGCTCCCCACCAGCACGTTGATCACAGAAGATTTGCCAACTAGAGTGAATCCAAAACAAAGAGAAATGAGGGATACGCGTCTTGTTGTTAGAAGTATAAGTGATCCCAACAACCTCACCATTAGGAAATCCAACCATACCATACTGTATCCGATTGTCATATCTTTCATCGGGGATACAGCCATGGCTGTTCGCAAATGCATCAAGAGCATCAAGTAGCTGTTCCCTGGTTAGTGGGTTAGTGATACCGAGTAAATTGTCCTGAAAAAGTTGCTCCTCGTGTGTTGCATCCTTAGATGCTTCAAGATTGCCTTCATTCGCTTTGCTCGTACATTCCGTTTGGNATTACCTTTTGCGGCTCGCCCAACAGCTCTCCTCTCTTTTCAACGGCAATAGCGTCGTCAATCTTCTTCTGCTCATCCACCGCTGAAAAGAATAAATGATCGATACCTCTTTCCTTAAAGTATTCACTCCATTGCTTCCGTTGTCGTTCCGTTAAAAAATCACTCTTGTTCACTACCATTAACATTGGTTTCCCCAACTCATCAATCGCATACGTTCGCAGATCCTCAGAGAGATAGAATAATGGATTCCTCGCATCGACTATTTGCAATACCACGGCGGAACGCTCTAACACGCGCCAAAGTTGTCTCCATACGTGCAGATTTTTTTCGTACGGGGTTACCGAGGCCCCAGAAACACCTCCACCATGGGAGTTAAAAGATAATGCTGCAATCTCTTCTTCCCTTCTAGCCACGCCTCGGCGCCATTCCAGGAAGGATTCATTCTCCATGGTTTCCAACTCCTCAGCAGTTGTCACCCCAGGTGTCCATGCTGGACGACGCGGTACACTCAGTTCATGGAAAGAAAAATTCTGCACAGCAGGACGCGGAGCATGGTCTTCGTATATGGCACCCGTAACAGGTTGTCCCGTTGGGAAATACTCTTGTGCGATATTGTCAATGTTGAGAAATTGCTCTCTTTCTGATTGAAAGTCCTTATTCGCCAACTGTGCTTGTACTAGAAAGTCGGAGAGGTCATCAATTTCTAATACGGATTTCATCTTTGCCCCATCGGATGGCTCTTCGATGCCAATCGTTTGAGCGCCTGTGGCTACCATTCCTTGGCCATGGGCAGAGGCTCCATTCGCTTTGGGGGTGTATCGTTTTGTTGTAGATCTGTGTTGTAAAAATAAATGCAAACGAGATTGTTTCCATGAACAAGTAGTTGGTATGCAATTGCATAAGTCAGAATAGAAGACAAAAACAAAACAATAAGATGGCTGCCGATCTCAAAGATTATACTTCCACGTGACGAAAGATAAATCCTTCATCGATCAAGGGAAATACGCATTGTGTTTTTCGTCATTGCCAAATAATACAAGCCCATTGATCACACACACGCAGCAAATATAGTAATAACAATGTTGCCATCGGCAAACAGCGCAACATAACAAACAATTATTATTTGTCCCCGGGACAAAAAGTGAGATTAAGAACGTCAGAACCACAGAGATGTGAATCTTCAAAGATTTTCTCGGGTATATGTTTAGAAAAGTAAATGTATCATTTCCTCATTCGTTCTTTGTCTCTCCCTCTCTCTCTCTCATTCTCCCTCTCTCGTGTACCACGGATAGTGATTGACAAGGCGAGAGGGTGGCAAGCTACGAGATGATGTCAATAATTGGGAACGCACCGCTGCAAGGCTTTTCCGAACCCCGCTGATCTCATCTCTTTTTTGGGTTTCCCCTTTCTAGATGTTCCCTGATTTCGTGGCATGATTTCGGTAGAATGATATGACACGAATTAGGACGAGGGCCGAGAAGACGGCAGGATGAAGGTTTTGAGATTATGATTGAAAGGAACGAAGTGTGTGTGATTGGCTGCGGCGGCAGTGACAGAGGTGCGTCTGTCCGACACCTGAAAGAGTCTACATAAGTCGTATATCGTACCTAAAATCTTAGGACGGGCCGCCACCTGCATGCTGCTAGGCTGCTGCGCTGCCGCCACCGCCTGTTGGACATCATGCATGGATGTTCCCAGCACTTGGGAAAGTCAAAGCCAACATAAGATCAAACTCAACATTATGATCGATTGATATTATTTCACCAATTGAATTCAAGTCTCAACCCTCCCTTTCTCTCAACTAAAAAGTATACGTGGCATCAATTGAAACTCATATTTCACAATCACACTTATTTCTTACAACTCTCATGACTCTCCATCACATTCAACTTGGCACTAAGCAAGGAATTACCATACTTGTCCATCAAATATTGCACACGATCATCGCATGTTCCACTCCCTCCCCATTTACATGATCCACAAAACTTGTCGAACCCTAATATCGGAGTGGAGGAAACTAATAAGGTATTGTACTCCTCGGACAAGGAGTCAAGTAATTCCTTCTTCTCGTCTCCCTCGGCAGATCGTTCATCAAGTAATGTTTGCAATCGTTCCATCTCTTGTACGGCCTTGTCCATTTCCTTCTTGGTAGAATTGTACTCTTCGATGGACATGAATTTCACATCCATATTCGTTTCCATGTATGAGATGGTTTCGGGATCATGCAATAGCTGAAAGGCGGCATTACGAAAATTATGTGCGCTTTGCAAATGGATGATGTTTTTATGATCCAGGATCATAATAAATGAAATGGTGAGTAGGCCAAGGATGCTCCCGAGGATAATGTCTCGTAATATGGAGATGATTTTTTCGCAGGATGATTGGTTTTTGGAGTTCATGTCGTCGTCACCGTCATGATCATCAGAAACGAAGAGGAGGGATAGAACCTTGCGTCGAATGGCATGGAAGAAGAATGGATTGAGCGAGGATGTTGTCGTTGTTGATGTTGTGTTAGTAGTGTTGGAAGAATAATCATCATCGGGCGCATTCATTAGCCTGGTTGTTGTTGTTGTTGTCGTGGCAGTGTTGTCGTTGGTCGATGATTCTATATCATCGTCATCGTTGCCGAGAAGGGTACTGTTGTTCGTTTTTTTCCGTAAAGTTGCCATGATGTTGTTGTTTATAATTATCTGTCTTCTTCTACGAGCTCCGACCGACGGCGTTATTTTGGCATTCGCATTATTCTCGCTCGGCTTGGCAAAGTTTGGTGTTGGTGTTTGTAGGTTGGTGTTGGTGTTGGTGTTGGGTGCACAAAGGTGTACTTACGTACCTCACGTTTGATTTCTAGCGATACCGGTCAATACCATCTCTATTCTTAGCTTCTGGCGGAGCAATTTCATTGTTGCTTTATGCTTTGAGTCAGCATGGAACATGAGACGACTCAAAGCATGAAGGAAGTGATGCCATCCTCTATTGCCATTGCCAGGGGGTGGATTCTGGAGTATGGTATCTCTAGAGAGAGAGAGAGTAGTGGCCGCTCTTTGCTCTTCGTGCTTGTTGGGCTTGGTTTAAGTAGGAGTGTAGCGCTTGATACCAAACGTACGATAAACAAGGAGGTAAGTAAGTACTATTGAATTCTCTCCAATCACAAAAACCATGTGGGCCGCCTTCAAATCCGACCTCAAGGAATTCGCCTCCGGTGCCGCCAACGAGACGAATGCCGTTGCCTCGAA
>JALLAX010000703.1:0-18405 GCA_036939555.1 Discostella stelligeroides
TGAGAATAAAAACACAATGTTCGTGGGTTTCGGTGCACACACGAAGTCAGTACATCATGATAGAGAAGAGGAGGGGGGGTTGGAGCAGGTGACATTGCTAGCAGAAATGCCATCAAATAATGATCAACCTGTCACTACAAAACAACAAGACAAGAATAACGTCCATCCAATATTTGAATTTGAAGGATCACGTACAAAGTTTGGCAAAAGGAAGAAAAATGACATTGATCGACGAAATAACAATGCACGAGTGCGAAACTCCTATCTCAAACTATTATTGGAGGATGCTGTACTCGATCAGCTGTATCACATAACATGCCAGATGAAGCACGAATGGGAGGAAGAAGTAGAAGGACGACAACGCAAAATGGACAACGCACTCATCAAGGATAATGATGGACAAGTAGTAGTAGTAGTACAACCAACTATTATTCGATCCAAGAAACAAACCAAACGTCAATTAGTCACCATCCAACCTCGATCGCGATCATCCTTGCACATGACATTCTTCTTTCTTGGTAAGGTGTTGGATCGCATGACAAGCACTGATGTTCAACGGTGGCAAATAATGGTCAAAGAATGTTGTGTTGCTATGGATAATTCATCGGAAGGTGATGACAACAACCACCACCACCACCACCAAGACTATTCATTATTACTAAAGTTCAAGGCATTGACAATGTTTCCTCCGGGGAAAAGCAATTTACTTGTGGCAACGTTCGATCCATCCATTGCTCTTGATACGTTATATGAAAAATTATGGCAGCTGGCTTTGTCTGAGACATCTCCCAAGATTACTACTACTACTACTACTACAACTACTACAAGTGATACTGCTTCTTCCGCAGTATTGGAAACTAAGGAGGAATACGAGTTTCCGTTACTGCGAGACTTGATGCTACAGCAACAAAAGAAGCGAAAACAGTGTAGTAGTGCACCGTCGTGGGTTGCGCATGTCACATTAGCGAGTATCGTGGGGGGGTCCAAAGAAGAAAGAAATTCATTTGGAGAGTGGGTGAATGGAATGGCAGGCACGTCGAGGGATTCCGTCACTATTGCCGAGAAGGAGCTGGCAGCTCTACAATCACACAGCATTCATGCTCTGGGAGTGGCTTTGGGTGGACCAATTCCCGACGTTCGGGAGCACATTATCGATTGGAATTTTCCATTCAGTGGTACAATGGCAACTACTACTGAAACAATCGAGAGTGCGGAACTGTGGTGAAAATTCCTCTTGAGACAAATGAGTTTACCCTTGTGGGATTATCCCAGCTGTCTTTCTTGTCGCACGATCTTTCCGATTGTGATTCCCAATCTTGGCCTTGTTGTCATTCTTTCTCCTCTTTTGAAGCTTCGATAATTCACTATCCACTTTGTTGTTCCCCTGGCTACTACTCGCACTGGTCTTGGCTTCTGTTGTCGCGCCGCGTCCACCACGACCCCGGCCGACGCTGCTCTCGCCACTGTTGGCACCCGCTCCTGCGCCTCTCCCACCACCGCCACCACCACCTATGCTACTCGTGCCTGCACCTTTCTTGCCACCATGCTTCAAAGGCAAATACTTGCCATCTGGTCCAATCAATCTCCCTCCTCTCCCCTTGTCGGGACCGCGATACCTTGCCTCTGCTGCTGCGTTCTCATCTCGCTCTCCCTCGGCTGTAGTGCGATTTTGATTTTGATTGTCCTGCCAATAACGACTTTCGGCCTCATCTTCCCTAACCAAGGTATTGTACTTCCTCCACATATCCTGTTCATTCTTCATTCGTCCACTATTACCACCTTCCGTGAAACGTTGCTGATGAATATTCTGAATTTCCATATCATACAAACCCTCGTCCAAGCCTCCTATCCCTCCTGCCATTCCACCGTCATCGCCAATTCCATCGTATTGATCATCATAGTCATCATCATATTCATCTCGCATTGTGGTAGAAAATTCATCATCATAGTCGTGGCGAACACCCTCTTTTGTGTCGTAACTTTTGGTAGCTTCGGCGTTCTCCATCCTCAAGACACTTTCCATAAAGTATGCATCTTCTTCTGCCTTTTGTTCGACTCGTCTCAGATACTCTTTTTGTATCCTTGCGTGCTCTTTTCCATCCTCCTTCGTCGTGGTGGCTCCACGATGCAAATTTACATTGGCACTGTAATGATCGACGCCTTCGCGGAGTTTTCGAGGAAGATTTGTGGGAATTGTGAGTAGTCGTGGATGAATAGAGGAAGAAGAAGTAGTAGCAACAGTGCCCTCTTCCTCAATAGATAGTAGTAACAGTGCTTCGACGGTTCGTTCCACATCATGGGAGTAACATTTCAGGGCTTCTTCTATGAACCCATCCCCTAGATTTGGCAATATAGACTTTACATGAGCAATCTGAATATCCGTCAGACTATGCGGCTCCGGTAATGGCTCCGATGGTGGGGCGTAATATTCCACTGAACTGGATTGTTCTGGGACCTCGGACGGAATTTTGCTCCTAGTAAAGGATTTGAGCATTTCTAGAAGGTATTGAAGTTGTGGAAGAGGAGGTTGGGATGAATTACTGGCCGCAAATTTGGAAGTGATTGCAGAGATGAAAGTACTTTCACCCAACGTATCTTCATCGAGATCCATCATATCCCCTAAAGTACAGTCTTCTTCCTCCCCCAATGCTGAGTGGATATTTTGAATCACTGTCAGGATGTGTGATAATTGCTCTTCTATATCGAACTCATTCTTTCCAGAGGTATCGACGAGACTATATTTCAGCAAACGTGAAAGGGTTCGCAATATAGTGATTTGCATTTCATCTTCCTCATGTTGTATTGTATTATCTCCAATTTTTTTGTTGGACAAGTAATCATACACCCATGCCAAGGACACAACCACCAATATTAATATCTCATTATGCATTCCTTCTTCCTCCTCGTCGTCAGAGGTCGAGGAGGTGGTATGATTGTTTGTCAAATAGTAACAACAGCAACGTTGGCATGCATTCACCGAAGACATGTAGATACCGCATATTGATTGCGTTCCTTCTAAAATATCGTCCCAAGAACAAGTAGAAGTACACTCGATATACTTGTATTTTCCTAACTTGCTTCTTAGTGAAGCGATGGCAGGCGATGTCGATGAAGTTGACAATGCAAATGATAGAATGAGCGACGCATAAGATATGTGAAGACTGCGCAGTAGGACATCATGCACATATTTTCTGGGGAGGTTGGCAATCATGGAGTCAAATGAATTGACCACGATGGAAGCATTATTATAGTCGCGGATATGATTGGATTGACACGTAGTGTACAGAATTCTTCCGGTACGATATAGTGTAATCGGAGAAGGCAGTGGCGACAAGAGTTGCGGCTGAAGTTGATTGGAATGTGAGCCGGTAGTATTGGTATTGGCGGCATCAGCATCAGCAGCATCAGCTGCAGCAGCAGCAGTAGCAGCTTGGAATTCGAAGTCTGATGCAACCGTCTCGCTAAGGGATCGTATCTCTGCATTCACTGATGAAGTCTTCATGGTTTATCGAACGTTGTTGTGGATATGGCAATGGCAATGGGCAGTGGCAAGTAAAGTAACAGCCACAAAATCAGTTACTTCTTTCGTAGTATTGTACCTACTACCTACTAATTATTTTTGGTACTTTTTGTTTCCCGCCAAGATTTCCAGACCTCACTCATCTGTCTCCACTCTCCACGCCGCACAAACTCGCACAAACCACAATCCCCAATCCCCCAACTCCCAACTCCAAACCCCAAAACAACAACAACAACAACTAGAACAACGACCATGGTAAGCATCCGCATGGCCGAGGTGACCGACCTCATCGAGATGCAGCAATGCAATCTTTGGTGTCTACCCGAGAACTATCAAATGAAGTATTACTTCTACCATCTCCTATCATGGCCNCCCAAAACAACAACAACAACAACTAGAACAACGACCATGGTAAGCATCCGCATGGCCGAGGTGACCGACCTCATCGAGATGCAGCAATGCAATCTTTGGTGTCTACCCGAGAACTATCAAATGAAGTATTACTTCTACCATCTCCTATCATGGCCACAACTGCTCTGGGTGGCCGAGGATTTCGATGGACGGATTGTCGGCTACGTTTTGGCCAAAATGGAAGAGGATGAAATGAAGCATCCCCCACATGGGCATATTACCTCGTTGGCAGTGCTACGGACACATCGAAAGCGAGGCATTGCCACGGCTTTGATGCGACGATCACAAGTAGAAATGGAGTCGGTTTTCCAGGCTGAATATGTCTCACTGCATGTGCGCAAATCCAACAGGGCCGCATTTCACTTGTATAATGAAACTTTACAGTACGAAATTCATGATATTGAACGGGGATATTATGCCGATGGAGAGGACGCATATGATATGCGATGTACTTTCAAGAAATCATCCATTGCAAAAAATAGACTGATTGAGTCGTCGAGTAAAGGCGCGGAAGAAGAAACAGTTGTCAAAGAAGAGAATGACAATAAAAACAACGATGACAATGATGATGGTGGGGAATGTGACGTTGGGGAAGTTGCAAAAGCTGTTGAGAGGGTTCAATTGGATAAAAGTTAAATTGTTTCAACAGCAAGCAGTGTCAATTTTTTCTAAAACAACCGTCACCATGAATATTATTCACATATTATGGAACTAATTATCTTGGATGAAACAAAGCAATAACTCTGTTTTTTTGGAGTGAAATGCACCAATAATTGTTACCTTGCAGTAACATTGAGTGGCTCGCCTCCCCCTCCTTTTTGTTCGATAACATCATTAATGAGATTCAAATCCACTTTGAGAACTCCGTTTCTTCCCCGGTACAAAGTGTGGACAAATTCATAGCCAACAGCTGTATCATCATAACTGTACACCTTTTGTTTGTATACCGGTGCTTTTTTGGGGGAGGGGGGAGGTGTATGCGTTAAAAACGGAGATAAAATTTATGGGGAGAGGGTTCAAAATCGGCAACAACAAACTCTTACCTCCAGTGAGATTAGAAACACCTGTAAAACTCACTACCAACTCATTAAACCGTATGGCATTCCTCACAGCTTTGTGATTATTCCATTCCCATGGCCATTCGCCATTATTAGCGGTGATTACCTTTTTGGCTTCATCTGTAAGCAATGGAGAATTATTGTTCATAACGTGATTGATTCTCCAGATTCTTTTGAACATTGGGTGCTCGTGTGTTTCGAGATTGAGCTCCGTGAATATCTGACGGGGAACAATCTTGGACGCAGCCACGTACTCATCACTATTTCCTCTCCCAATACTTCGAAAAGATGACCGCATGTGGAACGACGGTGTTGCGGACGCGCGCCTCATCCGGTCTAACCCAATCTGTCGAGCCAAGTCATTGCTAATTTGATGTTCATGTCGTCGACTTTCTGTGAGCACTGCCGCATTAAGCTTGGCCGAGATGATCTCTCCACCAGATACATTGTGCAATGTATTTGCCAACCGAAAGGTAACGACGGGAAATGGTGATGGCTTACCCACTGAGCTTGCAAGATTTTTGAATCTTTGTAGAGGGCTCATATTTTTCTTCAACTTTTCTTCTTCCAACCGAGGCGACGCGCCTTCATCATCATCGACCAGCTTTGCCTCCACTCCCAAACCAAACCTAACAGTCAACGAGTCACTAAATTTTACATCTGCCTCTTGAGTAATACGAGTCACCTTTGCGAAGAAAATGGCACCGGTGAATCCCGCGTATACTACCCCCGCCAATGCCTCGAAAGATAAGATGAAGACAATAAAGACACACTTGTCATCTCCAACATCATCATGTTGCGTGCTCAGCGCTGGATAGCTGCTTCCATACCTAAAAAAGTTGCAATTTGCGAATCAGAAAAACAGCATTAACCGAACATGTAACGAGGAAAGGTAAGTTTAATCGAAGTGATCAATTCTGATCGACTTTTCATGCACAACTCTTACCCTACCGTGGAAAATGTGTTCCATGATAACGAAAATGCGTCCATAAATAGCTATGTATGCAAGAGATTGATATGCCACGCCAGAATTGTTAGGACACAACCAGTTTACCTCCCTTTTCACTCACCCCCAAAATGACGATAGTTCGAACAAACTCACCAACCGATTACCACTCTCACCCAGCGCCTCATCCCCCACCCTAATACAATCACTATCTAAATTGGTAGACCAAACAATCAAACCGGCGAAGAACAACACCAGCGCATAATACCAAACAATACTCAATGCAATGACGGTAGCCCATCCCTTGCGAAATAGCCAAAAGAAGAAATCAGTAAGCCATCGACTAGGATCGGCCATGGAACTCATGTGTGTGGACTGTTCGATGGAAGATTCGTTTAATGCACCGCATTGGATGCAGGCGTAAAAAAATCGCAGCGTTCTCTAATAATATGTACATGTGTGTGTTGAGAAGTTTCAGTTGTTTAGAAATCCAAAAGATGACAATAAATTAAACAAGCTTTTCTTCATTTCATGATGGACCCCCCCCCCCACCAAACTAACTACTCACCCATAATTTTCCCACATTGCGTGTGTTTCCCGTGGCTATTAGTCGATACATTTGAGTGCCACCATCCCCACCACCAACAATTCCACCACCACCAATAATATTGGACTCCTCACGTCGAATATTATGCATAAATCGCGCCCCCGGGCTCATGGGTTGACATGTTTCTGAATTTAATGGTGTGGCTACTAAACCACGTTCGAAATGATCAGATGCATCATCATCCGTCGTATTATTATTATCCCCAGTATTGTTCTCCCCACGGGGTTGTTCTTGTGCTCGAGGCGACGGTGTTATTGTTGTTGTCGGTGCGGGGGATGCCGCATATCGTACACGAATGCGACGATTCTTGGTTCTTCCGAGTGTCGTCCATTTGGGGAGATATTTTCCATAGTTTGTATTTTTATTTCGTTGGTTGTGTTGTTGATCTTCGTCACTGTCGTCGTTATCGTCACGAAGTTGCTGTTGTTGCTGACGACGACGAGAGAAAGCGGCAAAGGTTGCTGGGGCAGATACCGCTGAGTTTCTTTCCCAGCCTTGAGACTCCTCGTCATTGCTGTTGTTGTTGCTGTCGTTGATATCGTTCATGCTTTTGTCTACAGTCATGATTATGATTTGATTGTTTCAAGATACCACTATCACGACGACTGCTCTTTCAATTGGTGATTGATGGGTTCGGCTTTCAGTTCTCCTCCCCGCTTCGTCGGAAGACGAAGCCACCTTGGTGTGTAGGAATCGGTACTACCTGCGCAGTACGAAGCTTCTTTTTTTGAGTTGTTGACTTTATTTTAGAGAGGCGCACAACTAATTATTTCAATATTCATTATTTATTGTCTACTTCTACACTTCTGATGTTGAATATGTTCCTCATCGTTTTTCCTAAGTTTGTGATAGATAACCTTGACTTTTTGTGTGTCACATCATTTAGTTCCATCGAGTTAACCACTGTTGATTGCGTCAAATTCGAATCGTTCCTCAAGTCACAAGCCTGAGGAGGCAACCCTGCGGGGTTGACAATGTTTGCCGCAAACGCATCGTTACCTATAAGTGAAGCATGCCTTTTTGCTTTGAATACCGACAACGCCATAACCACGTCATTCTTGGAAAGAACGATTTGTCGTTCACTGCCCTTAAACTTGCTACCAAGTTCATTAATTCTTTGCGTCCTCGCAGTAGTGCAAAATGTGTGCTTCAGGCAATCACCTACTCCGGCTCGTATCGCTGGATCTTTCGTCAGCAGTTTCTCCAACAGATCTTTCAACTCCAAGGACAAACCCAGTCCTTCACATCGAACCTCCGCCTTGGCAATAAGACGAAACAAATCTGATGGATTCAGTGAGAAGAATGGCAATCGTCCCGTCGTAAATATGTACAAGCATACACCCGCCGCCCACAGATCGGCGGCGTATCCAGAAAAGCCCTTGGTGTCATCGCTACTGCTAGCGCTACACATTTCAGGAGACCAGAAACACCACGTCCCTTCCGTCTTCTTCAAAATTCCAGTATTATACTTGGATGGCATATTCAATGCCGAATCACTTTCGTGCTGAGAGAGGTGATGTATGCTGCCATCATTGTCTCCACAATCCGGTTGTAACAAGTCTAGGGGAGTCACGACATCCTCCATGGTAAACTTTTTCGAGTCACGTAATTTTTCATCTTCGAAAATGTGCGCTACGCCAAAGTCACTAATTTTGGCTATCCCGCTTGCACACAAGCTAAAAGAAACATACGTGAAAGTTACTCCAGTTAAGACTGATCGATACGGCGAGCATAGATGTGCACAATGACTCAATTCACTCACAGTATATTCTAGCATATCCCAGGTAACAAAAGCATAGATGAGTCCACAGTTGATAAAAGAGATGTTCGCAGATGTAACAGATAAGACACATCATACCTCTGGCTTCAAATCTCTATGACAAATCCTATTCCTGTTTCGTGACATGGCAGTCGAATGAAGCACGACAAGGAAAAATGATTAGGAAGGCAGAACCAGCAGAAAAAAGCAAGATATAATTGCAACAACAGCCATACCGGTGGAGATACGCCAATCCATGCATTATATCCACAAAATAAAGTGCGGCATGCGGTTCATCAAAATGTCCATCCGACGTCAAGCCCTGAACCATTTTTCGGTATCTCAGTCTTGTATACCGATCTGTTCCTTCTACGTGACTTAATATTTCACCTACATAATAGTGGAATATTCGCACAGGATGGGAATGAAATAAAAAGAGGTGATGAGGAGAATATGGAGGCACAGAGAGTGAAAAACACAAGTTTATGGATTTTTTCTTCCTCTTACCCAATGACACATACTCCAAAACCATGTACAATCTATCTGACTCGACACTATCAATAACCTCAAATAAACGAACTAAATTCGGATGACGCAATCGTTTCATGGTGGCAATCTCCCTTTCAATGTTATCATATGCGGTTTGTACCATGATGCGATTATTGGGTCCTCGTTGGATGGATTTGATTTGTTTTAGGATTGATTTTTGTATTATTTTCACGGCAACAAGTTCTCCCTTGTTAAAATCGACGTGGGGTTGACACGGTAACATGATGGAAGGAATGTTACTGTGGTCGTCATCCGACATGATGTCCTCCTGCGACGACGCTTTTTTTCGCCATGCTAACCGAACAGTGCTGAATGCTCCAGTGCCAAGAGTACTCGAGGGTGGTAATGATGCCGCCAAATTAGGAGAGGCACTTGCATTAGTTTCGGCAACAACAGCCGACGAGAGATTATTGACGATGTTGCTGTTGTTGTTCCCCAACAACAACAACGGGCTCAGCATTTTCTCATCAGCATCACAATTATTGCTTACCGCGCTAACATCATTATCAAGTTTATCCTCACCATACATCATAAGCGTAGCCACCTCCTCATCCGTACAAAAGCGCAAGTCTCCCAACTCAAAAGAATGATCACCACTCGATCGCCCCCCCTCACCCTGATGACTTGAGAAGCTATTCATGCTCGTGAAGCTCTGTAAACTTAATTGACTTTCCTGTTTTCGAATTGTCTTGACAAATGATTTTTTTCGTTGGATTTGTGGTTGTGGATAATATTGTTGTTGGGAGTGGAAATAATCATCCTCGTAGTCTTCTTCCACTTCGAGATCATCATCATCCATGCTTATATCCAAGTCGTTGAAGTAGTCGTCGGTGATGGATATATCATGAATGGTCAGGGAAGTTCTCCTCTCGTCATCAACCATCATGCTCTGATTATCACTATTTTTCTTCTCGTGCATGCTATTACTGTTGTCATTATTAGTTTCGACATCATGCCCTCCAGCATGGCCAATAGTAGTATCATCCCATTTCAATGGAATGAAATAACAATTCATCTTTTCTTCCTCCTCGTCGCCACCATTGGTTGCTTCCACTTCTTCGTAACCGTTGTTCGTCATATCTCGTTTAGATAGTATGATGGGGTATTATCATCTAATAATGTATAAATTCGCAACGAACAAGACATGCATAGCTGCATAGCATACTTAGCATAGCATAGAGTGAGTCCTCGGGCATATCGCTCGGGTTTCGTAGATGTTAATATTAAGATTAAGAAGTTGTTCTTAATCTTAATATTAATACGTGTTCTGTGTTCTTTGTTCTTTTCGTGTTGGTGAGGTTGGTGCATGCGTACTACTTATGCACACTCTAGAGTTTTTGAGTTTGCGGATCTTCTGATTTTTGATTTTTGATTTTTGATTGTTTTTTAGTTTTAGGTTTCAGCCCTGTGATTGGCGATACAATCTGCCTGTGTTAGGTGAACGAATCTCTGTGAATCGGAACGAGTATTGGCGATAAATTAATGCTACGTGAGTTATTTTTTATTTTGAATCACACGTTGTGTGAACCTTCTCGATGTCCTTCGATGTCTCTCTCTGTCTCTGTCTTCATCGTTCATCGAATTTTCACATCGAATCCTATTCCTATCCGACGCAGTAAATAATCCATTCTTAGAATTACGAATCCGCCCTACCATTATAATTACCCACCCTTTTCTTCTCATTAAAATTTCAAGAAGGGCAAAATAATGAAATGGTTTGGCAACTTTCTAGTAGGATCCAACAGCAATAATAATGGAGTCGTGGATGATCACGGCGAGCACTCTGACACCGCCGCCGTCCTCCCCCCTTCTTCTGGGCATCACCAACAACAACAACGACGACGACGTTCGACATCATCGTCAAAGCCCACGAAATCATGGAATTCAAGAGCTGATAATTACCATCAATCCAGAAATCATGATAGTGACACGAATAAGTTCCATATGGATGAATTATATCTAAGCGATGATGATGATTGGGGAATGTCCACCGCCTTTTCTACCCCATACAACAACAACAACCATAAAAGTAATGCATTGCGACACAATCCTACGACAACAAATAATACGAATCATCAGTTTTCTGTTCACAATGATCATGATCCTGATGATGATGATGATTATGATGATTATGATGATGAATACGATGATGAAGATGCTGAACCTGGCTACGAACAACAAAGGAGGAGAAGAAGAAGGAGAGGACGCCAACACAAATACTATTACGGACATCGATCATCATCATCGTCGAGTAGCGCCTTTTGGGATCAGATCTCGATGCATGATGAATCTTTGAGAAGTGCTGATCACAATAATAAAAACGAAAGGGATGTGGCTCTGCGAGGGAATATTATTGAGGATAAATTTAATGATCGACGACAACGACGCAGTAGTAGCAGAGCTGGTGCAAGCACCGCGGAGGAAGATGTGCAGGAAGATATACGTAGTTTGGAACAAGATAGTTTGGGTGGTGGCGGGGAGGAAGAAGACTTGGATAATATCTCATCGACTTCCTCCAAGAAGGAAGAGGTGGCCAATGCCTATCGAGATTATTTAAAAAGTATTCGAGATGGTGGATTCGAAAGCTATTTGGACAATACCATTAGCACCACCACCACTGCCACTAAGGATGGGGAAAACCCCAATAATACCGATGACGATGGAGCGCTGGAACGTGTTTTGGATATGGAGGAAGAACGTGCATCCGGATCACTCTACAGAGACTTGTATGGCGTGCATGACATGAGGGGTGTGACGAGTTCGCCGTATTCGGAATGGAGAGCGAAAGCAAAGGCATTACTACGGCAGGAGGAAATACTTGACAAGCATAGTAGGACGGGGAGTGGTAAGAGTGCTCTTTCTTCGCCATCGCGGAAAATATTGGATCGATTTCGAAGGAAACGCAGTGCTGGTCGAGGTGGTGCTGTTGGTCATAATCGATTGCNGGAAAATATTGGATCGATTTCGAAGGAAACGCAGTGCTGGTCGAGGTGGTGCTGTTGGTCATAATCGATTGCACAAACAATCTAGTAACGAATATGCAGACGAAAATGTTGGCCACGTTGATGGTTATGACACCGGAATCTTCAGCAAGTTTTGTAGATATCGGGTTGTTATGTTTCGCCATCCATTATTCCGAGGAATATGTGTTTTACTTAGCGTGATACTGGCGTTTGGTGTGGGAATATCCTACTATATGCGAACATCTTCTCACGAAGTAAATTCTTCTAGTACATTGGAAGTTGCTGGTGGAGCCACGGAGGCTACAGAACAGAGCAATAAGTCACAAAGCAGTAATTCACGTCCATCAGATGCAATTCTTAATGCTCTTTCTACCTTCGAACCTGTATGGTTCGATCGCCGGACAGGATGGGAGGTGAGATGGATCATCGCATTGTTTGATCTTTTTTCTTCTGCCTTGTAATGCCATTCATATTTCAGCATTTCTCAATTTATGCACATTTCTTCGTTAGGGAATCACATTCATGGATGCTGTCCACTTCTGCGCATCTCGTAAAGATCGCGTTCCATGTCCTTACGAAATATACTGTAATAAAGATGACGGAACACCCTACGACGGTATTCGTCCAGGTGGTGAGCAATGGGCAGCAATATCCAACGGAGCCAATCAGTGGGTTCAAGTGGGCGAGATGTTTACCTGCCAACGATACACCGATTTGCATGATCATAAAAAACCTGAGTGGGGCATCACGGGCGTATCATCTGAGCACGAACATGGAGCAGGAGGGATAACGCAGAACATCATGTGTTGCATGGATGTGTATCGAATTGGTTCGTTAGATCCATTCACCCAATGGGGGAAAAATCCAAAAATGGACAATGTCGAGGAAGATAGCACCAAGGAAACTACCGACTCGGCATCAGTAAACGTAGAGGACACAGATCGTGAGGAGAATCCAAACAAGGGCAACGTGGCTGCTGCTTCAGATAACATTGATGAACAAAAACAAGAGAAGGCAGTTATTGCGGCGTTTCAACCAGTTTGGTTCTCTTCCACGCATGGGTGGTCGGGAAAATCCTACGAAGATGCAGTCGTTTTTTGTGAATCATTCAATCACATGGTACTATGCCCTTACGCGGCTTACTGCCCCAACGGTCGGGCACATTCTCCTTTGCCTGGGAGTATGGTCTCGGAAAATGAAGGTGAACAGTGGGCACCTGCTAATGGTCCAATGAACACGTGGGTCCAAGTAGGGACCGTTGGCGGAGATAAGTCAACAAGGTGCACTTTGCATCAAGAAATGTTGGGGGAGAGACCAGCGTGGGGAATAGATGGAACAAGATCAGAAGTCAAACATCATATCTTGTGCTGTTTAATGTAAAAGGCATCGGTTAATATCATGATGTCCGTAAATTTGATTTGTTCACATCTTTTTTCTTGACAGCATAGTATTCAGGACTAGTTTATTGCTACTCATTAACTATTTCTCATCATAGCCCATGCTTATGAGTTGCCAAGAATAAGAACTTCCTTTTTGCTTGTTGGTTCAACTGTTGAACAAGATAAATCTGAATTTTTTTGGTTGTGCAGGCTACCATGATTTATGATTGTCTACTATTCAATTTCCAATTTCGTTGCGTCATGAAGCATCATGATGTTTAGAGTGCAATGGTTTCTGGAACACGTGGCACTCTTCGCTCAGCCAAGGTTCACCAATCGTATCAAAATTCCATTTTCGTTTCAATAAAACTATTTTGGTCATAAGTCGTAATCTTTCTCTGCCGAACGGAAATTTTCAGCAGAAAGAAGAATTCCTGCAGAAAATCAAATGAATTCCGATTTTTTTTCACACCACCCGTTCCAGTCTCTCTAATTTTTGACGGTGCATGATGTTGTTGTGCGGTGCCGTGTTTGGTGGGGTGCGCGCGGAGCGATCGAGACTGGTCGCCTTTCTTGGGTGCACCAACAACATTCAACTCTACCAACTCGTCATGAATGAACGATTACGAACGCCTTTTCTGTCAATACACATCCCCAATGCAATGTCTCGCGTCATTCTTCCACTGACAAACTTTCGAAAATTTAAACAGGCATGAATCGTTCCGTTCAGAATTGAAAAACTCCCATTTTACACCCATTCATGTCCGAGATGACCACCACGGCGACCTCTCTGCGGTTGCGGCAAGGAAGTAACAACGGCGATGACACGGGTACTAAGGGAGCACCGTCCGATGCCGACGGAATGACGAGAACATCTAGCTCGAGAATCTCCGCCGCCTTGCATTCCGAATATGAGACATCTTCGACAAACATAATGCATTCGCCGTCATCCTACTTAATGAGCGACGAACGGTGGCGACAAGGAGGTGAATCAGATGGCAGTAGAATGGATGTGCCTCGATTACATAATGAGGGTCGAGATACAACACGTAACTTCTCTGCGCAAACAAGCTCGATAGAAGTGGCGCTCGGAGGGGTTTCATCTTCTGACTTGTCGATGACATCGACGTCATTCGACCCTAACTCGGACAGCGCGCACCATAACCATAGACGGCTAACGGACGAGAGTGACGGCAATGGAGCCGCTGCCTTACTCCGTGACGACACAATTCCTGATACGATAGGGCATGCCATACTAAGAAAACGACAACAACCGGTAAAGAAGCGAACGCTCGTAGTTTATTCTGGACCGACCTCGTTGGACGGGACCATTGGGAAAAACGACATTTATCTTAAAAATTTCGAGTACTTTATAGAGCATGGTATTGAATGCCATGGTCTGGGTGGCACTCCCGACAATCATGATCATCCATTCGAGGATTTAAACGTTCATTACGTGATTGTCCTTACCCAGGAGGTTGCAGACAAGTATACTGCCGTGGATGGACTAATCACGAAAAAGCAGGCAGATTGCCGAGCTGCCAAGCATGACATGCAGCGATTGTCCCATCAGGTCTTGGGCGATGATAATTCGCTCATTACGGTCCTTGTTCGCGAGGATCGATGTTACGATATGGAGTCTCTTTTGTTAGTCTCTCGCACGTACGACATTCCGAACTTATACGACCACATGGTTTACATTAATTGTGGACTTGCCGGGCCGAAGTTCGGTCCTGGCTCTCCAGAACACTGGGAGCATCTCTCGTCATGGACAGAGCTTTACACATCATTGCTATCGGACAAGATCCAGATGGTAGGGCATACAATCAACACTCACTTCAACACCGTCTACTCACCACACATACAGTCGTTTCTATTCGCCGTCAATACACCCATGATCGACATTTGGCTCAAGACTGGTGCAATTTATGAATGTGGAATGTCTAATGAAGACTTTAAAGATGATCTCGTGAAAATGGCACTGGTTTGGCGGTACGAGGTGGGGATAAGTCGCGTGCTTTTGGAACGTGGATACTCCATTGCCGCGGCGTTCATGCATCAACAGGGCAGCTTGGGTGTACCGCTTGTGATTGACAACAACAGCACATTCGGTAGACATTTCGACAAGGACGAAATTATTCACAGTGATGTATTCTTAGAATCGGGTGTTCGAAGGCTTACTGAATCCAGTTTTCCTGACTACGTGGATCATAGAAAATACTCCATTTTACCATGGGATTGTTACGTGTTTTTCAAGGTGTCGCGATTGATACCGTCGGATATTCAAGAAGATATGAAATATACACACCTTGGACCAGTGGAGCTTGTGCCAAATGATGCTAGACGTTCGTCGATAACAGAATGGAGACGAAAAGCGGGTGTTTCGATGTTTGGTGACGTGATGGAAAAGATACTCCCGGGCGCCGTACCGTTCACCAACAATAGTGTAGGCCCCATCCGATGTTACGGGCGGCACTGTGCGTTTGAGCAGGTTGCCACGACTACAGGAGAATTGTTTGGATGTGGCATGATTGTTTTATTTGTTTTGTGGTACATGTTGACTGCAAAAGTTGTGGAACGGAGAATAAGTGTTGCAAAGTTAAAGCAGCAAAAGTGGAAATGACGCTGACCAACGACATGAAGCTTCATCGCAATCAAATTGTAGTCAACTCATCTGTGTCCTGATATCATGCAAAGCTGGGATTCCATTACACCTTCCTCATAATATGTATTTATTTGTTTGCGTTACAAGTGACTAGGTTCGTTGCAACGTTTCAAATATTATTTAATGCATGGTTTGTTGTGCTGACGATGAGAAGAGAGAAGAAGATGATCGCATTCGCAGGGAGTGAGGTTGGTCGCGGACAGACGGGCAAACCGATCCGCTCGGAATTCACTGCACAAGCACAAGGCAAGATCAATATTATTCTACCATGACAATGACAACTCGTGACCCTAAACAGGCATCATCGCTGGCAGACGTCGTGCGCATTCCCTACGATAAACTTATCACCACATTTCAACTCGGGAGGACTCACGAGAACGTCACAGCAATTCATGAACTCATCGAGGAAGCATTTTCTTCGTCTGGGCTTGGAATCATTGCCATAACGGATGTTCCAAATCTCTCTAAACTACGCCTACAGCTTCTTCCTCTTGCTCAGAAGTTGGCATCATTGTCGCCTGATCAATTGGAAGAAATAATAGTTCCCGAAGCAGATTATCAAGTCGGATGGGTGAGTTTGTAGTTCTCTGATTCGAAAGCAAACTTGTGAAGCATCTTTAATTATAACACTTCTTTATTCTACTTTTTTTTTCTCTAGAGTCACGGACGGGAGAAATTGGAGGGCAATAAATTCGATTACAGCAAAGGGTCGTTCTATGCCAATCCTCTGACAGAAAATTTGGTAGAGAGTATGCTAGAACGGCGGAAGTATCAACGATTGCATCATCTGTCACGCAACAATATTTTGGTTGATAATATTAAAGATCGCTCCACAGATGAATTATTGGAATGGGACGAATCACTGAAATTTGTGCAAAATGACGACGAGCTACGTTCGTTGGCCAAAGCCAATCCAGGATTTTTTGCTCCAAATATCTGGCCGTCGAATCATTTACCCGAGTTGGAATCTGTCTTCAAAGAAGCCGGACAGATGGTACATGAAGTTGGAATCATGGTTGCTAGATGTTGTGATTCATATGTGCTGGCTAAGTGCTCTGGCTATGAGCCAAAATTGGAGAAGATTATTCGGAACTCCAAGTGTTGCAAGGCTCGATTACTCCACTACTTTCCTATAGAAGATGATGTCATTGATGACGACGATGTGGGTACCATAGACGACACAAACTTCAGCGACTGGTGTGGGTGGCATAATGACCATGGATCGTTGACTGGACTCTTTCCTGCGTTGTACCTTGACAATCATGGGAATATTGTGAACTGTCCAGGTAGTAACGCTGGCTTGTACATCAAATCACGCACCGGGGAATTGGTGCATGCAAGAATACCAGAAAATGCAATTGCGTTTCAAGTTGGCGAGACTGCACAGATTCACACTGGTGGATGGTTACAGGCCACTCCGCACGGTAAGTTGTGGTTGATCCGCCCACCTTTTGTTCTTTCTGCTACCACCTGACTCATTCGATCACTTTCACAGCCGTTCGAGGGTGCAAAGGAGCACACGGTATCAGTAGAGAGACATTTGCTGTGTTCTTGGAACCTGAATTCCACACTGCGATGAACTTGCCGGTGGGAAGGACATTGGAGGATACGCAATGCATCGATGCCGAACAATACCTTCCTCGCAACACACGTACATTGAGATCGAGGTGGAAGATAGGAATGAATTTCGGGGAGTTTTCCAACGCCACCTTTGCAGCGTTTCACTGAAAAGAATGTAAATGATTGAAACTTTTGACTAGTATGATAATTTCTCATAATCATTGAAAAGACTTATCTCTATGTATAGTTTACCCACTCGACTGTAGCGGCTCCATCCACTTTCTTCACGGCCTTTTCTTTCTTTTGAGTACCACTCGAGAACAATGCCCCCTTACTCTTCATCCCTTCCAATTGTTTGCAAGGAACTTCTATTGCCATACCTGGAGGAATGGTATTCAAATCATAATCTGCGTAGGAAATGCGGATCAGACGTGTGACATCTAATCCTACTGCACCTAATATTCGACGTAATTGACGATTTTTACCCTCGGTACAAGTGATTCGTAACCAGGTATTGGTACCTCCTCCTCCAACATTTCTGCCCGACCCTTGAGAAGAGAGATTCTTCCTTTCGACGGAAACTTTAATGCCGCCATATCTCATTAATTTCCCCGGTGATGATACTACAGCATCTCCACTAGATTTACCGTCCATTTTCTTCATCCTCTTCTTCTTGTTGTCATCTCCTCTAGTACCAACTAATGCATCATTATCATTCACACGCACCGTAATGCCCTTCCTCATGGCACGCAATTTCCCCAACGTTAATCGACCATGCACACGCACCCGATACGTCCTCCAAAATTGATTCGTCGGCAATTCTAATTCACGAGCATATTTTCCATTGTTGGTAAATATCATCAAGCCCTCGGTCATCATGTCGAGACGTCCCACTGGTTTCAAGTGTATGGGTGTTGTTGGCATTGTTGGAGCGCCATGGTGTTGGTGGTTTAGTTGTTGTTGCTGTTGTTTGTTAGTATTTACTTTG
>JALLAX010000706.1:0-16766 GCA_036939555.1 Discostella stelligeroides
ATTTCAAGTCCGTGGTACGACAATCCTCACACCCTTCGGTATTGCGACGACATTTTCCGATTAACTCTTTGTAACGAGGGATGAAATTCGGTACATTTTCATAATATATATTTGCACCCATATGATTATATCGACAACCATTCAGTTCCACGGTAGTATTGGGTCGGACGATGTCGTAATAGTAGGCAGGCAAACCTTGCATGGCCATGGAACCAACAACTCCACCATAGCCTTGCCCACCCCAGCCATTTTCACGAGAGTAACCTTCGATGTAATGACCTTCGCGTATGATGTCAATATATTCATTAAATATGGTTGGGTTCGGTTTCATAACTAGAAAGCCTGCCTGGACAGCTGTACAATATTATTTCAGCGAGGACATAAAAATGAATTTTGAGTTGACAGCGAGAAGCATTGCGCTTACCTGCTTTCCGTCCAGGAATGACTTGATGATAATCTCTTGTCAAATACGCCTCAATATTCTCCGGTATGACCTTCTCTGGATATTCCAATGCAATTGTATCACGTGCCTTCTTTCCCAAGTCACTGTCGTGTGGGTAAAGCATGGCGTCGAACAATTCATCCATTGGACGATAGAACATAAAATCAATATCAGTATGAACTACAATGGGATGATTGTCAATGGTGTACGCGTATAATTTGATGAATTCATGTTCGCCACAACACCATTCCTTGTGAATGTTCTTGCGTAGGTAATCTCCCCGAATGTCGGAAGCGTTTACGGGAGGATGTTTCAATAATACCTCATATCCAATATCGGAGAGAGAGTGAGCGCATTGTACAGCATTGGTGGCATGTGCAATGACGTACAATTTGTAATCGTACTTGGATCCGCTTTGTGGGTTGCGAATGGAGGTGTTGTGGATGGAGTGGCGTAGGATGAGTGCTGCATCTAGTAGACCCGGCGTGTTGGTTTGCTTGTCGGAACATTTGATTAGTGAAATGGCATAGGCTATCGTAGCCGTTGATCCTGGATATGTGCTTGTCAGAATCATTGGGCTTCTGACGAATGTTTGGTTGTCGTTGTGCAGGTCGCGCAAGGATGGTGGTACATCTTCTGTTCCAGTTGCAGTTGCGTCTTGGTAGTGGCTGATTCTGTGATCTAGCAACAGCAGGGTCCAAATGCAAAGGACCGACACAGCCAAGATGGCTTGTCTCCAGAAGCGAAGATGTAGCGTTACTGTTTGTGATGATGTTGTGAACCCAGCACCCCGTCGTTGTGATAGACGCGATGGTGCGGCGGGGGGCTGATGGTTCATGGCGCATGAGGTGTTTGGAAGTGGAAGTGGAAGATGGAGATGGGACTTTTTTTCGCAGAACAGTCCTTGCCACACACCAGTGTCAAGTAAATTTATCCTTAATCTTTTTCACGTAGCGCTCACGTAGGAATTAGTATCTCCAACGTCAGGTCGTCTACTAACTGTTTATCCTTTCATCGCCCCATCGATCTACCATTGGCTTTAGAGTCGCTCGGCGCATCGAACACAAGGGCTTTTATCCGCACATCGTTTATCACGAGCTTAGTCGGCGTATCGGGCTCAATTCATCATTTGAGGCTCAGGCACACGATTTTACCTTTTACCGCTTCACTTACAGCTCTGTGCAAATTCGCACATCTCTTTATCTTTGACGTTTACACGTCGCACAAACAAATTATTTTAGCACACTTTGAACATTCCCATATCAACAGGGAACAGAGAATATTCGCTCTGGACACGAGCATCATTTCAGTCAGATAGATCAGGATAGGTGACTACTACCAGGATGGCAATTAAAGGCTCGGAGACAGGTAAACAGCCAGTGAAGAAGCCGGCGGCGGCGGACACTACAGGAGGAAAACGGCAGATGAGGGAGCACATTCAGGCAGAGAGGCTGGCACGAGAGGAGGAGAAAGCTAAGATGGAGGCAATGGCACTTGCCGCTAGGGAAGCAGAGATGGAGATAGATCCATTGGAGGATACGGAGGAAGAAAGAGTCTTTTTGCGGAAGGAAGCGAAACTCGCGGCCGCTGCGCAAGCACGGGCGTCGGGCTTTGTCTCACCAGAGGTTGGGCAAGAAGCGGGGGAAACACAAGCGGGTATGACAACTCCAGGGACACTGGCTACGGAGGAGTCACAGATCGAGGATGGAGTTAGTGCATCAGGCTCGAGAGTTGGCTTCAAGGATGGGGTAAAACAGGGTACAGCCAGCACTCTGGAGGGAAGGGATACAAGGAAGGAAGGCGATGTTGCGGATAGTCAGATTAATCAACACCTCGCGGAGTTGAGTATGACAGGGGGAAAAGAGCAGATGATGGAGGTAGACACCACATCACCGGTACGGAAAAAGGTGAAGGCAATTCGTCAAGACACACCGGCTGGGAGTTCCCTGAAGTCGATCATTAAGGCACATGATCATGCCCATAAGCGCTTCATTATGGAGGCAGCGGTGATTCTTACGGACAAGAATCCTTACCTGCAGTTTGCCGAAATGATACGAAGTCTCCTGGAAAACTCACTGCTAGTGGATCGGAACTTCCAGATCGATCCAATTAGCAAGGTCTCTCAACATCAGGCAATTCGTAAGAAACAGGATGTTTCAAATAATCTTACCATGCTCACAGAGTACATTAAGATCAGCGGAAACATGTCTGCATTCCAGAAGAAGAAGGTCTTTTCTGGTAGTGGGAGGAAAAAGAAGGAGGAGGAGCGTGATCCAGTGGTTTGGTTTTGCTTTGCGGCATCTTTTGATCCGGAGCCGGCCTACCTTATTCAGCGGATCAGTTTTGAGTGGGGCAACCGGGGAGGGTCAAGACTACAAGTCAAGGCAGTGTATTCCTTTGACTCGGTTACACCGGTTATGTGTTTGAAGTTGTGGATTGAAACAGATCCGGTAACACTGATTTCAGAGTTCAAGAAGATTCTGGAGATGACGTGGACGGCAGAGCATTCTACCCTGCAGCCGATTTTCGGGGACAAACTGCTACTGCCGGAAATGGGGATTAGGTTGAATGCACCTTGGGTGCCGGGGATTAGGGCAGACTGGAAAACTCAACAGTCACGCCGGGTTATTCATTTTGAGATGGACAGTGGGGCAGTAACCCTGGTTAAGCATCTGGTGAGCAGGGCGAAGGCACTTGGCATTGTAGCAGCAATGTGGGGCCTGAAGGTAATTGTGACAGAGACAAATGTACCTATTACCGCCAGGAACACGGAACTGCTAGTGGAGGCATTACGCACGCACGCAACCTTCCACACAAAGATGTTGGACCAGGAACTGAGTGGAATTGATGCACTGGACAAGAAGGAACCGTTCTACAAGGCCACAGATCCTTCGGTGATCATTGGGTATCTGTCTCTTCGGGACTTACTCCTGAATCACCTTAAGCTGCAGAGTGGAAAGCCAGCGGTGGCGGAGGTACATCAAGGAAGTGTTCTGGGCACGGTGTTGATGGTTCTCCCTAATGTGGAAGAAGCAGAAACAATGGTTGCAAGAATGAATAAGAATGTTGCCGCGTATCTACAGTTCAAGCTGGTAGACGCAGGGATCCCAGAGGAGCTATTGAAGCGAATCATGAACGTCTCGTGTGATGCAGAGACCTTACAAATTAGTCACACATGCACTTGGGATGCGACCCACAAGACAATTTTGCTGCCTAAGGAGCAAGTGGGAGATGAGGAGATGGACAAGGAGACTGAGGACACAGCGTGGTACGCACGGGAGGTTGGGGTACATATGGTTGATAAGGTGAAACAGAAGAAGAAAAAGGCGCACACGAGGGAGGAAGACATGTACGACCTTGACACAGTTGGAACAGTGAAGACAATACACGCTGCCAACATGAAGATGGCAGAACGTGCTGCAAGGGTAGCGAAGGATCTCTCCAGTGAAGAGGAAGACTCAGAGGAGGAAGTGATGGAGGAAAAACAGAAAAAGATCAAGAAGAAGAAGAGCACAGGGAAATCAAGAGTGACGGAGAAAACAAGCAAGCGACTCACCCGCCAGAGGGTCCAGGAGCTCTTGGATAGCAGCGATTCTTCTGACAGTTCAGAGATCTCTTCGGACAGTGCAGGGAGGGGAAGGAATAGGAAGAAAACACAACATAAAAATAGAATGGACTCCGCATCCAAATCAAAACATGGTAAGTCCCACACATTGAAAGGCAATCGTGAGACGGTGGAACTGTTGAGCAGCAGCTCCGGATCTTCCGCGTACTCTAGTGAAGAGAGCGATGGCACCAATGGTGGGGCAGGTGGCGGATAGTCACCACCAGCTACCCCTCTCAACCGGCGGGAGGGGCACAGCGAACAGCGCAAAGTCGGCAGTGTAATGTAGGCAATGAAGAGGAGCGCAATTCTTCTAGTCGTAGTAGGAGGCAATTTAATAGATGTTCGAATTATGCAGTACGTAAAGAGACTACAAGAAAAATAAGGTTAATAGATCCACAGGGCAACAAAGAACGACTTAATATACACGGAGGATTAGGGACTGTGCGACATGAGCAAGTGGTGGAGGCTCTAGAGCGGCGGTCTCGAAGATGGAAGGAAAAGCAACAAGAGGGTATTATGGGGTGCATCATGGATGAAACGGGGACAGTAGAGGGGATAACTACAGCGGAAGAAAACAGGGAGGCAGACGTGCTCAGGTACGAGGAGAGGCGTTCGGTGAAACAAATGGACCCGGCACTCTTACAGTGTCACGGCGTAGAAGCCGGTAGAAAGCAAGAAGGAATATGCCGAGTAATATATGAGAATATCAATGGGATGAACACAAAACTCACAGGGAACTGGAAATTAGACAAGGCAAAGGGTCTAATAGACTCACTGGAGGCAGATGTAGTGGCTTTCAACGAGATGAGGGTCAACTGGAAGCATAAAGCACACGTTAACGGCTTGGGAAAACTGTTTCAAGGCGGTGGGTTAGATATCCGAGCCATCTCCGCACACAATGCACATGAAGAATCTACGTACAAAACCCAAGAGGGAGGGACGGCAATGATCCCGTATGGACCATTATTGAATAACCTTGACCTATCTGAGATCACTAAAGATGAAACAGGGCTGGGCCGCTGGGTTGTCATGACTTTCAAGGGGTCGGAGGGCTTCGTGACTCGCATCGTCTGTGGCTACAACCCGTGTTATAACAAAAGTAAGACTCCGAATGGTACAGTCTACCAACAACAGTCCCACTACTTTATTACCGTCGAGAAGGATCTTACATGTCCTCGCACGCGGTTTCGGGAAGATCTTTTGAAACTCGTGTCCGGCTGGAAAGAAGCGGGTGATAGGATAATAGTATGTCTCGACGCAAACGAGAACATATATAAGAAATCACTGGGCAAGGGCTTAACAAACTTGGATGGGCCGGCGCTCAAGGAAGTTGTCGGTACCTTCACAGGAAAACCAGTCGGTGCAACGCACTTTAGGGGATCTACCCCAATTGATGGTATCTGGGCATCTCCGGAATTGGTGGTAACGAACGCCTGTGTTATGCCATGTGGGTATGGCATCGGAGATCATCGTGTGTTCGTGATTGACTTTCTGACAGCAACAATGATTGGAAATAGTCCGGTAAAAATAGTCAGGCCAGCAGCGCGGAGACTGAACACTCGTCTTCTGGGTGTCGCAGAACGGTATACAAAGCATTTCAATGGCAGTGTGGTTCGACATCGTCTAGTTGAAAAGCTAGAGGAGATAGCGGGGCAGGAGACCAGTGATTTGGAAGCAGCTTGGAAACTGAATAAGGTTGACAGCGATAGTCAACGGTACATGATTGCGGCTGAAAAACGATGCAGGCGTCTCGCATCAGGTACGATTCCGTTCACCCCGGAGGTCGCGGCAATGATACAAAAAATGAGAGTATATAAATCTCTCGCGCGTTATAAAATGGGAAATGGGATAAATGGTGGGAATCTAGCACGCACGGCAAGGAGACACGGAATCAGCCAACCCTTCAAAATCACGCTTGAAGAACTGCGGCTACGAATAAAGGCAATCGAAGCGGAATTGATGGCAGCAAAAGTGATTGGATGGGGTAGCAGGAAGACACATCTTTTGGATTGCTCGAATGAGGCAAGAGCAAGAGGTGATGAAGTCGCGGCAGAACAGATTCTGGATATAATAAAGAGGGAGAAAGACAGGTCTTTCTGGAGACGAATAAGGTATACGATGGGCAAATCCATGGGAAGGAGTGTAAGTGAAGTGCAAATACAGGATGGCGATGGATCTGTAGTTGAGCACACCACACAGGAGTCGGTACAGACAGCAATTTGGGATGAAATACACAGGAAGCGTTTCTACCTAGCGGAAGAAGCACCAATTTGTCAGGGTAAGCTTAGAGGCGACTTTGGCTACCTCTCCGTGTCACCGACTGCTCGTGCAATCTTAAATGGAACATATGAGTATCCCCCAGAGTTTGACGAGGACACGAAAGACATCTGCCTGGAGTGTGCACGTATACGCTCACGTATTCCTATGAACTCGGTTAACGCGGAGATAACGGAGGAGTGCTGGAACAAGGGTTGGGGTAAGGCCAAGGAAGATACATCATCCTCTGAGTCAGGCCTTCATTTTGGACACTACAGAGCATCAACAAAAGATAGTGCAATAGCACAATTTCACGCTTTGAAATCGACGCTAGTCATGAGACATGGAATAGTCTTAGAGCGCTGGTCACGGGGGGTGTCCGTCATGCTGGAAAAGCTATTCGGATGTACCTTGATTTCGAAACTGCGCTCTATACTCCTTATGGAAGCAGACTTTAACTTCACCAATAAACAAGTATATGGGTGCAGAATGCTTGGGTCTGCCCGCAAGTACAAGTTAATGCCTGAAGAGATCTTTAGCGAACGCAACCGCATGGCAGAGGATGGGACATTGGCAAAGACACTGTTTTATGACATTGCACGGCAGACCAGACGACCGGCAGGACTGGCCTCAGTCGACGCAGAGAGTTGCTACGATCGGATTGCTCATGCAGTGGCGAGTCTGGTGTTCCAAGCGTTTGGGGTCCCGGATAAGGCAGTGGTGGCTATGTTGAAGACTATTCAAGATATGAAGTTCTTTTTACGAACTGCCTATGGCGACTCGTCTGATTTCGCGACATCTTCAGTAGAAGTTAAATCGCAGGGACTATGCCAAGGCAATGGAGCAGCACCTGCTGGGTGGACGGTAATTAGCATCACTCTTCTGAATGCACACAAGGCGAGAGGTCATTCGGCTACTTTCAAGTGCCCAATCTCCCGAAAGGATGGAAAGATAGCAGCAATCATTTACGTGGATGACACGGATCTGCTGCACATCAACCTCGAACGACAAGAACTTGGAGAGGAAACACATCACGCTCTGCAAGAAGCTATCACGAGCTGGGGCAACTTGCTGCTAGCAACAGGTGGCTCACTGAAACCGGAAAAATGTTTTGCATACATGATAGATTTCGACTGGCTGCCGGATGGAACATGGAAGTATGCAGACACTGTTAATGATGAACGATTCGAGGTACGGATTCCAACTGCAAGTGGAAGGATGGCACAGATTGAACGCCTCGGCATGCATGATGCTAAGAAGACACTCGGTTATATGACATGTCCCTCTGGAAGTGCCGCGTCGGCACTCCTTCGCATGCAGGACCAAGCGGACGAGTGGGTAGACAAAGTCAAAGGCGGAGGCCTCCACCGACGTTATGTGTGGTTTATGATGGACAAACAACTCTGGCCTCGATTGGGATACGCCATCTGCAACAACATGGCGAGCTTAACCGATCTTACATCCTGCCTCTCTCGACAATACTATAAATTGCTCCCTTTGGGAGGGGTAGTGAGGTCTGCCCCGAAGGCTTTGAGGCAACTTTCGAGTGGCTTTTACGGGATTGGATGCCCGCATCCAGGTATTGAATGTCTTGTTGCGCAATTGAACAAGCTCATCATGCACTACGGCTGCTCTTCCAGTCTAGGACTTCAGCTGCAGATATCAATGGAATATTTTATAATGGAGTTAGGAATGTCTTCTCAGCCATTTGGGGTGAATTATGAGAGATACAAGGATCTGGTGACACACAGCTGGCTGAAAACAATTTGGGAAAAGTGTCAAGCGTTTACAGTAATGGTGGAATTAGGTTCACCACTACGACCACCGCGGGCAGGGGATAAATGGCTGATGCAAGTATTTGTGGATGCTGGTTATGAGGACTCGGAACTGGTTGCCCTGAACAGAGTCCGATTGCACAAGCAAGTTTTGTTCCTGTCAGACGTCCTCGAAGCGGGGGGACGATATATTGACAGGGATTATTCTTCACCAGGGATGGATGAGAAAAGATCGGAATATAATTTCCCACGAGAATGTCCGTCAGAACAGGATGAAGTTCTGTGGGGTCTAGCCTTACAGCAGATCGCCCCCAGGGGGAGAGTACCCACGGCACTGCGTGCTTTTGAAAGAAAGGGACATAAACTTTGGCAGTGGCACCTGTATGAAGCACAACAGACGCTTACCTTTCAACCGGAGTATGGGAGCAGGGAATATTATTCTACCACAGCCCACGCTGGGTTCCAGAGTCGCCCTAATCGGTGGAGACGGGTACCAGACTTGTCCCTGGGAGCAGAACGACCACTGAGATGTTCGGTGCGGGAGTCGGCTCCGGATACATGGAGTATACACAGTAGTGCAAGGTCGGAGCCTTTGCCACTTCCGATCACTTTCTGGCTTGATGTTTTATGTGACTGGGACTGCTCATGGATGTGGGACAATATGGTCATTGAAGGGGACGAAAATTGGATAGTGGAGTCCCTGATGGATGGATCTTGTATGGCAGTGACTGATGGCTCTTACATGGAGTCAGTTGATCCCACGATCTGCTCTGCAGCTTTTATTTTGGAATGCCAAAAGGGCAGAGGGAAAATATCAGGTTCATTCTGTGAGCAATCGTCGGTTGCGTGCGCGTACAGAGGAGAGTTGCTAGGACTGCTTGCATTGCATCTTATAGTGTTGGGCGCATCTCAGGCAAATGAAGGGATTGGCGGCAAGGTGGATATATTTTCAGATTGTAAAACAGCCCTGTGGACAATTCAATCGCTTCCGCCTACTATGATTCCCTCCCGGTTTAAACATGCAGATATCCTCAAGCTGATTCTGATACACTGCAAGGGAACAGGCATTGTAATAAACTACACACATGTGCCAGCGCATCAAGATGATGATGAGGATTTCTCAGATCTCTCTCGGCAGTCTCAGCTGAACTGCCTCATGGACCAGAAGGCAAAACAGTGTATATTGGACTGGGAGGCCCTCGGAAGACCAGTGTTGAAGCGTACTCTGCCCCTGGAAGCGATAACGATTTATGTAGGTAATAACAAGGTGACATCAAACGCTGGGGAGTCGGTCCGATTCTGGGTGAACAGGGCAATGGCCCGCTCCTACTTCGCTCAGAAACAGATATTACTCTTTCCGGAGTTTGACTTGGTTGACTGGGAGTCGATCAATGGGGCACTCTTGTCGGTTCCTCGGTTGTTCCAAATATGGGCATGCAAACAAGTGTCTGGAATAGCTGGTACGTTCAAATTTCGGTCTCGTTATGAGGAAGGAGTTGGTCCGATGTGTCCATCGTGCACGGTAGAGGAGGAAACTTGTGGGCATATTTTAACTTGTCAAGAAGAGGGAAGAGTCCGGGCACTTATTGCATCCCTGGACGTCTTGGAAGACTGGCTAGAAGAGGAGGATACGGACCCCATTTTGATCGAAGGAATTATGAGTTACGCACGGGGGAGGGGGGAAACGTCGATGGCAGAACACTTCCTCGGCGATCCACGAGAGTATAGGAAGCTGGGTCAGGCGCAAGACAAAATTGGATGGAGAAGGTTCATGGAAGGGATGATAGTTTCAGACTTCCGGAATCTTCAGCGGAGACACATTCAACAGAGTGGGTTTTGCGCGAACAATAAACGGTGGGCTCGTGATCTGATAATCCGGCTATTGGAATGTACACACGGACAGTGGCTCTATCGGAATGTAGTAGTTTATGATCACCGTCAAGGAACCGAACGCAACGCAAGAAAGGAGGATCTCAGAGGAGAGATATTACAACAGCTAGAGGGTGGAAGGGAAACACTGAGGGAAGAAGATCAATATTTGTTGGAAATCAATCTGGGAGATATGGAAACAGGAGACAGTAGGAGGCAGGAGTACTGGCTGCGGGCAATTACGGCCGCAAGGATAGCGAAACAGTTGGAAACCACGGAGGGTGTTAGGGCGGAAGGGATTGGATGAGCTTCAGCAAAGAGTACTCCCAACATGGGAGTTGCGGGCTTTAGATAGCCGGCCTTTCCCAGGAATCTGTCCTGGAAGGATAGCTCTCGCGCTACAAGTAGCTCCGGCTGCAACGCTGTCTCGGTTCGCGGAGGTGGCGTATAAAGACTTATGGATCATATCAAATAGTCTAGGTCAAATAAACCTAATTTCTTATGTTTATATGGAAGATGGAGATGGGGGTGATCGGTGAAGGTGAAGGTGAAGGGCGGGTCGGGCAGCTTAAAATTTCAGTACCAATTCCTTCGTAAATTTGATCTACAGATCAACGTCGTCTGCACCGACGACGCCCGACCCGCCCGGGAGATGAAATAGGAAGCATGGCCATAATCCATAATTTACCATAATAACTGTTAACTGTAATGGATGATAGAGATTTCGGCCCAGGGAATACTCTGGAGAGAGATACAATGAATGTTGGAAGTACAAGAGAAATCGACGGAGATCATCAGCTCGGGATCTGTACGCGAGACCCTGCACTACTAGTAATCTCCAATGAAAATGGTGCAGAGGCAGCTGCAGCCGTTGATGTCAATGATGCCTCCATTCACGCCCCTGACCGAGATAAAATAGTTCTAGCAGTCTCGGCAGGAATACCGAAGCGAGGTATCAATGAAGAGTTTTCCCGCGATCGCCACGAAAACGATGACGATAACAAGGGATATGGAGGCGGCGGTTCCAACAAGGATGATACAAAGCGAATACGACTGCAAAACAGCAACGATAACGATGCACAACAAGGACAACAATCTTCTTTATCAGCCATTTCTGGAATTACCACTGTACATGAAAGAAACAATGCCAATCGTTCTACTCCGGATACTGACACCAGCTCGTGCGGTATTAGCAATTACAATAGTAGTAACGACAATGTTTCTAGCCCCAACAGCACCATCAGCAACAGCAATGTCAAGAACAACAACAACAACAATCCACCTTCCACCCCATCTTCCTCATCATCTCTCAGGGCAACGACGATCACCACGATGCCATTAACAGACATTTACGGACGTATTCCTGGAAAAGAACCAAGTCACACCATCCCCTGTCCCAATGATAATTGTGGCCGACACCTTTCTTCGAGTCGACTTGCGTCGCATTTGGAGAAATGTCTTGGGTTAGTATCCTCATCGAGGAGAGGATCAGGGGGATCTGTAAAACTTTCCTCCACGGCGGGGGCTGCCGCAGCGACTACAACAGCAATGAAAAAAGCTGCAAAGACCGTGGGAGGCAGTAAGAAAATGGTCAAGCCAGGAAAACAGACGAGGAGAAGGAGCTCGAAGGTTACATAAAGATGAAGTCTACTGAAGTGACTGATCAATCTGGTTGCTCAGAAGAGATTAAACAACGCAGACTCAACCCATTATTTGGCAAGGAAAAGGAAAGAGAACCACCCCATCACATTCATTCATCGTGTGCAGCAGCTTGATCGTTGTCACCATCTTTTTGATACTGAAATTCGACAGCTCTCATCTCAGCAGCGTCCAGCGCAGCCACCGTCAACGCTTCATTCAAAACTTCAATTTCTTCTTCCGCCAAAGTAATCTTCCTTTTGTATTCCATGGCATATTCGATGAGAGATGATAATTCCATCTTCGTCTGATTGTGTCGCGATATTTCATTGGCAATGTAGCTCTGTACTACAAGAATGAATCGCCACACCCGAGCGAAGGACAAAAGATGTAGGGTATGTGCACTAATTTCCACGTTGAACTGCCCATTGATTAGTTTTGCACCCACAATGATGGTATCGAAACAAAAGCCCCAATGAGAAAAGAAACGAACGTGGAAGAGAATCATTTGTAGCAGTAGTTCGATGCATTGGAGGTAAAGAATCATGTTGCGTAGAATATGGATTACTACGGGGATTGTATTGTTGATTCCGCCAGTGATGTATATTGTTCCAAGGATGATATCCGTGTAGACAATGAGTAGAAAGAAGGTGACGATGTGTGGCTCCTCCAGCATATACGCTGTCCTTTTGAATCGCTGTCGTATGGACCATCCCGTCTTTGCCTTCGTCGTTGTCAATTCTGCTCGTGGTTCGATTTCGACTGAAGTTGTTGAGGGGAACAATTCTTCTCCTGCGATCTGCTCTAAATGTGTGTAGTTCCGCTTTGTAAGAGCCTGCGAAGGATGAGTAGTATGTTTCTGCACACGAGAATAACTCTGATGAGCCATGGTCGACGTTCTTTATTTTCGCGGACTGTGTGGGGGTAATTTCTCCCCTGCGGCTGGAATTACAATTTTAAAATTATTACGAAAACACGAACATTAAATAGACTATCAATAGTCATCAGCTGTAGAAATTTTGGCGTTTATTCAGCAATAAAAATCAGCATTGTATCACAGAGATCATGCATTCAGAACATTATTTTACATTTATAGGCTATCCTTTCAGGCCAGAACTCAATCCACCATCTACTACCAGATTCGTTCCAGTCGAATAACTTGAATCGTCACTCAGTAAATACGCTACTGACTTGAGCANGCCGTGCAAACTGTCATGGCGAGAATCGCCGCCTTACTGGAGCTATAGGCCACCATGGCAGGTGTGCCCCGTAGAGCTGCAACACTAGCTGTATTTACAATTGAATACGGATGAGATGTCGTTGCAGATCGTTCTCCACTATTTTGAGATGCCATTTGTTTTGCCACACTTTGCAATACATGGAACATTCCATTGACATTGATGGTCATCACGCGTGCAAAGTCGTCGGGATCGTATTCGAGTGTTGGCTTAATCTCGCCCTGATAACCAGCGTTGTTCCACAACATATCGATTCGACCATCGAAATCATTCGCTACTTATTGGATTGTCTGTTCCACGGATTCTGCATTCGTCACATCGCATGCGTACACTTTCATCTTAGTAGCAACGCACCCTGCATATTCCACCTGACGAAGAGTTTCATGCAATGCATCATTGTTGAGATCCAATGCAGCAACGTTCGCCCCTCGACGAGCGAAATAAAGACAACCCTCTCTTCCGAAATTTCCACCGGCTCCAGTAATAATTATCGTTTTCCCACGGAAACGGATGTCGGAGGTGGCGGTGGCGGCGTCAGAATTGGTTTCGTCATTATTATTTGTGTTCATGGTGTTGATGATAATACGCGGATTGATTCCGACAAATCAGTATCTTCTCTTACTCCGAAATAATGTCACGACGTCAGAGTTGTAGAAGGTTGTAGATTAATGAAACTCTAGATCAGCATCAACTACGATATCAACCAAAGCCAAAGAATGGTCGACAAACACCCACCGCTGGATACCGAATAGTAGACACGATTTTTGGTGGTTTGGATTTGGATTTGGATTTGAATTTGGATTTGGAAGTGGATTTGGATTGGGGTAGATTGGAGATGGGGTGTTTCTGGTTTGGATTTGGGGCCGCGCGGGTGGGCATAATATCTTCTGCCGGCCGAGTTTGTCCTTCGTCCGGTGTGACGTAAGTTGAAGTGCTCCTTGCAAATCTTGATGTCTTTTGGGGGGGAAGTTAACCATCAATCATCATGCCCCCTTTCTTCTTGTGACAAACATTGTTGAATTCAATGAAATCTTTTTGAATTTGGAGGGCTCCCCCAGTCCCCGTCAACCAGACGTGCTGAAGGTGCTCGCTCACTTCAAATAATACACGTCTTGTGCATTCGCCGGCATATCCCACCGCAAATTAATCCATCCTTCCAATCACCTCCTTCAAGATGAAGCTCTCCGTCGCCATCGCCGCCGCCTTCGCCGCCTCAGCGTCCGCTTTTGCGCCCGCCCCGGTCGACCGCGCCTCCACCTCCTTGAACATGGACCGTCGCGCCGCCGCTGGACAAATTGCCGCCGGAGCCGCCGTCCTCGCTGGACTTCCCAACCTGGCCCTTGCCGACGGTGCCCGATCCTCGGCCACACAAAGCCGCGCACGTGGAATCTACGGACAGCGCATCGCCGCCCTTGAATCGGCCGTGAACTCGGGTGATTTTGGTGCCGTTGCCGCCGAAAAGAATGCCTTCATCTTGTTCAACTCGGGGGCTATTGCCAGGAAGGATGAGCAGGCCGCTGCGATTAAGCAGACGAATGAAATCTTCGCTGCTATTCGTGCTAAGGACGCCGGTGCACTGAAGAAGGCATACCAAGCGTACAAGTCTGCGAATGAAATTGCCGTCGTTCAAGTGGACAAGAACTCTGGACAGGGATTCTCGAACGATTATGACTTTAAGGCTAGGACCCCAGCAGGGTAAGTTGTTGTTATCAAATGTGGTGGAGATATTATGTTCTCATTTTCATACACAAGCGTAACCAATCGTCACACTACTTTCTAATGCGCCACGTTGCCTATCTTCTTCGACTATGCAGCGCCATCTACCAGCGTTAATTGTGTCACCTTATCTCTCACGCTACTTCTAATGGCAAACTATAAATTGATGTGTTTCCGGTCAGCCCCGAGACACTCGACCTATTACCACAACCACTCAATTCGAAACGATGGACTATTTGCGGGATAATGTACTTAGATCATTGTTGCAATATCAAGCAACCCTAGTCATCTTTAGAAGGTGGTCACTCTTTACATTGGCGAGTGTGTGTTGGGATATCCCCCATGACGATGCTTGGTTATTTGTGGTATCCCTCCCCTCGCAAATGTCTGTTTTTTCGGTAACTTATTATTATAAACAGAATATTACACACGATTCTCTACTCTCGAACGTTTCTCTTCCATGCCTTCACCCCAATCCCCTCTGTTGATTTGTAGTGGATTCGCAACGGAAGCGGTTCATTCAGCAACAAACCATCGAAGATCTACTGTCTTTATGTCGTCGTCAGCTCATGCCCAGGATAATTGATACAAAGCGATTAGGTTAGGTCTCTGGAGAGAGAGAGGGTCGAAATATACTCATCACTCATCAACATTCATAACAATAGCACAAGCCACTCGTCGATCCTCTCCATTCAATATATTGAATGTTCCCATGGCATTCATAATATCCATACTCTCCACCACAATATCATGCCTTGTCTTCATCTCTTTCTTTATTTTGGAGATGGCACTCGAAGGGAAAGGAGCATCGCATCCCAGGAAAAGGTATTGTATCGATGGAGTGTACAGGCGCACCGGCGCAAGACTATCCAGCGTAACCTCGTGAGGATGTTTGACATTCCATAGAAAACACATTGTGGGAAAGACAAGGATGCTACCATTCATGTGAACAATTTTGGACATTCCAGGCAAGTCTCCATACTCTTCGTTCTCATGTTTCGTGGTCAAAAAGTCGGCATCACTGTTGTTGTTATTGTGTTTCTCTCCAACCACGCAGACTAAACCAGTGACGTCAACGCCCGAAGGTGCATAGGATTCCAAAACGATTTTACGATGTGGTCCTGTTGACGAGGTTTCAGACGATAAGAGATCGGCGCCTCCCCGAATGCCAGAGATTTCATCATCGCCAGAATATGATGATGATGATGATGATGATGAATTGTAACTTCTATATGATTGATGATGGCAAGGTTGACTCAAATCTTTGCATGGATGATTAGGTGTGTTTGAGGAAATTGACATGATGCGCCGATGCGATGATGATGATGATGATGATGATGATGATGCCGTGAATGCAGAGTTGGCTGTGGGAGTGCAATCGTAGTGGTGGGTGCCTGAAACAACCATCATCGTCCTCCGCAAGTTATTACTGCCTGTACTAGGGCTACCTTGTAACAATTGCTGTTGATTTTTTCTCAACAGAATTATACACCGCTCTAGTACTCGCCGCCGTTGGGGCATCATGATTGGCGTAGTGATTATCATGACCATGGCTCTGACTGAGACGAACGATAATGATTGTGATTATTATTTATGCATAGAGTTCGACAGTTGGCTGGATGGAGTTTGGGCTACTACAATAATATGGTAAAGTTTGGGTGCGGTTGCATTGATTGAGTTGGCCGGTCGTCTCTGCGGTGGCATTCGCGCCAATAGGCGAAAATCTTGGCGACATTTCAAGATTGTGATTTCGAGATCATCGAGATGATGGGCTCTCAACTCAACTCTCAACGCAAGTTGTTGTTGCGTGGACTCTGGACTACTCTGGACTAGATACGAACCTATTAATATTGATAATTATAATCCCATGATGACGATGACGATGACGATGACGATGACGATGACGATGCAGTTTTTAGTGCTTTCGCCTATCCTCTTGTCGCTGCTGGCACAATTCTCATCAGGCTTTATTATCCATGATGTGATGGTCGTTAGTAGCTCTTCGTCTATCTTCCGACAACAACAACAACAACAACATCAGGCACAGACACAGATGTTGCTGGTACAACCGCAACCATCAATCTTCAAACATGGGTATCAGCCAACATCACAGTTGGTGGCATCATCTTCATCAAGAATGAAGATGATGATGATGGCCGCCGACGATGACACCCAAACCACAGCCGCCAAAAGTGTCACCGGTGAAGAATTAGAACGAATGCTAC
>JALLAX010000714.1:0-14261 GCA_036939555.1 Discostella stelligeroides
GCGTGTGAAAAAAATGAGTCTAGTACCATAACGAAGAAAACAATTGTGTGTCATGATCACATAACCCGAACACTCACGTCAACTTCGAGTTTTCTGTTGGTTTGTCGACTCTGTTGCTCCTCCTCATCGCCTCCATGCTCGGACCCTCGAATCCTAGATCCGAAGACCACACCAATAGTGTGGGAGAGAATTAGGATTGTTGATATTGCGAGGATTTTCATGGCGATTGCATATAGTTCTTTGGGTTTGGGTTCGTACTAAGACAGAGAGATAGAGAGAGAGGAAAGTTATGTGTTATGCGGACGATGGTGGTTGCTTGGTGGTGACTGTGACTGGGCAGAGCTGGAGAGGTAACCTCTGTGGGCCTCAGTCTGCCTCAATCAGTGCCTCTCTGTGCTCAGTGTGGTCTTTTCAACGAGAGAGGCCTGCAAGGAGAGAAAGAATGCCCAGAAATTGACTACCTAGATAGAGTGATAGGATAGAGCGAAGAGGATGTGATTCGTGATTCGAGATTCGATAATGGTACGAGATGCTACCTATGGTACGATCGGCCGGTACGAATTGGCGATCATGCGATACAAACATATGGTACCATCACGTCACCACCACGCACACGGTCACCCCAACCGCAAACCAAAGAACCATGGGCGTTGACGCCGTTGACGCATCCAACTCCTGCATCCCCCCCACTTATCCCCTAACCCACCAATGTCTACCTCTACCGTCTGCCACTCGCGGTGAGCCAATCTTTCTTGATGGCGATGGAGGACGACTAAACGATAATGACAGCACCAAGGTACCATTGGTCATGTATGCTTGGGGTAAGCTCATTGTAATTCGCGAAATCACTGACATTGGCATTCATGACAGTAGTAGTGGCGATAGTAGTAGCAGTGCATTCTCTCCCTCACCAACGAATACCGGACCATCTGGTTCGCCATCTACCCATGGCTTTATTTACCGCGGACACTCTGCTCCAGTAACCGCCGCAAAATTCAACCCAGCGGGGACCTACATTGCCTCTGGCGATACGCGTGGCAAACTGCGCGTTTGGGCCTATGATCACGAGGAGCATTTGCCCAAACTCGATGTACAATTACTAGCCGGTCCTATCAAGGATATATCCTGGGATTATGAAGGGAAGCGCATTGTCGTGGTGGGCGAGGGGATGCAAAGTCCGGAATCGGCCAAGGTGATCCAATGGGATACGGGTGTTAAGTGTGGTGATTTGGGTGCACATTCACGCAAGAAGGGGAGCTCGTGTGCCTTTCGACCGTGTCTTCCCATGAAAATTGCTACAGGGGGTGGTGAGGATGCAACTGTCTTTTTTCATTCTGGTCCACCCTTTCAACGCGTGGTGGGGGATGGTGTGGTTAGTGAAAAGTGTCATGAGCGTGGTGCAATACATTGTTTACGTTATAATAAGGATGGGTCAATCTTGGCAAGTGCTGGTACAGATGGGAATGTGTGTTTCTATGATGGAAAAAGTATGGGGTTGATTGTGAAATTATCGGCTGTTCACAAATCCAGTATCTACTCGTGTGCGTGGAATCGAAGTGGAAGTCATCTACTCACATGTGGCGCTGATGGATATGCCCGATTGCTGGATGGGACTGCTGGCACGATTGTGCACGAGTGGAACGTAGCAGCAGTGCAGCAACAGCACCAACCAATATCGGGAGACAAGACTGATGTGGTTCCTATTGGCGCAATGCAACTTGGTTGTGCATTCATCAAGGGGGACGTGCCAGTGTCAATTGGCTTCAATGGTCAGATTGCAGTGCTTCCAATGCCATCTTCGTTACGCTTTGCTTCTAGCGCAGCCAGTATTGAAAGTCCTCTTATAATCACGGGGCATCAGGCGCCTATATCGGCCTTGGCATTTGGTAAGCAGGGAAGCAACAGAATCTACACGGCTGATACAGACGGAGTTATTGTCCAATGGGACGGAGCATCTGGTCAAGCTAAGGGAAAAATTTATCATGCTGGTGAAGAAAATGCGGACTTATCTGGGAAAATCCACGCTGGAGCTACCATTACATCGCTTGCATTCGCTACTAGTGATGACACTCTTTATAGCGCAGGTTGGGACGACTACGTTCGGACTACTCAGGATCGGATATGCAACAGAAAATTGAAGATCGAGGCGCAGCCAAATGCCTTAACTGCCGGTACTTCTCTTGTGGTAGTTATGACGGTGGAGGGGTTGATTCTGATCAAAGATAAGCAACCCGCCTCGGAATTGGTTCGCCTTCCCTACAAGGCTACAGCAGTTCACCTATCAAAAGACGATTCGACGCTTTATGTCGGGGGCAATGATTGCAACATTTACGTATACAACGTATCCTGTGGCAATGTCTCCAATCCATTTATAGAAACACATATAATTACGGGAGGACATCTCCACGCAATTCATTCCATTGCACTCTCACCTGATGGCACACAACTTGCCGCGGCCGATATCAGGGATGTATGCATCTACTCCACATCGGATTACTCCACGGTTGTACCGAAGGGTAGATGGTGTTTCCACACCCAACAAATCGGATGTCTGACATGGTCTCCAGATAGTTCCATAGTCGCAAGTGGGGGCAATGATGATAACATATTTTTGTGGTGCCCCGCAAAGAAGATGAAAAGGGTTCACTTTCGATTTGCGCACAGGGGCGGAGTAACGGGTCTCCGCTTTGTGGGTACTTTGACAAGTAGTGGTGGAGATTGGATGTTAATTTCTACTGGCGCAGATGGATGTGTCAATTGGTGGAATGTAGAGAATGATGCCAAGGAAAAGTTTGGTTTGTAAAACAGTATCTTAATGTTTTAGCTAATCGATTACAGCCAATAGTGCTAATATTACATTCGTCTCAAGAGGCATCTCTCTCCGTATTGTTTCGCAATTCCGTAGATAATTGATCTTGGAACTGGATACAATGGGCGTTGTTGTAACATAATGACGAGAAAGGGCTCAATCAATCTACCAATACTCCCTGCATGGGTATCCCGAGTGCTTCATGTTCTAAACACGGTTCTCCCCGTGTCACCGCTGTAACTCCTTGACTTCACCCATAAGAATGTCAACAAGAACCCCCCCTTCTACGAAAGGCATCCAGCGCAACTCTCACCAATCTTCCTCATCGCCATAATTATCATTCGGCAGTGGCACACGCAATGACCCTCTCTCATACCGTTCCACTGGAATTCCATCCACAATCCCCAATCCATTACTACAGCAAATCTTCTTAAATCCCACATCACAACATACCTGTGGTCGTTCACAATCAAAATTACTCTCGCATCCGTTCTTCAACACCCCCCCAAATATATTGGATAAGAATGAATCCTCCTTCTTCTTTTTTTCGGCCGCAGATTGTTGGGCTAATTTCTCAGCAAGGTACGCTGCCTTCTTCTTGTTGATTACATCCATGGCACGGACCTCCTCTTCGATTTTTATAAATTCCTCAGGTGTGAGGGGTGGCATGCCAAATTTTTTACGGGAGGCGTTCTTGCGTTGGAGTGCATCCCGATCGTAGGGTATGTGATTTTGTTGTGGGTCCATATTCATATTGTTATTATTTGAAGAGGCAGCGACGACGACAGCATTGTCTGGTAAATAATTAATGGCCTGTTCGTTAGTGTTGGAAAATAGTGATGTGGTCATTGGACGGTAGTATTGGTTAGGGAGGTGATGTTGTTGGTGGTGAAGAGGATGCCACATCTGGAACTTGACAACAGACAAGTCTTCCCATGACGTCGATGATCTCGAGGATGACGATGAACTCGTCGAGGATAATACCGGAATACCCTCGGGATCATGATCGACGGGACTAATTTCTGCCAATGCACGAAAGATGCCATTCACCGGCCGGACGGCTTGATCGTTAATGAGCAAATGTGTCACTTTATGCTCGGTAATCAGACCAGAATCTCGATCTAGATAATATTCGGAAATTCCATCGACGTGGTGGGTGCGTCGAATGCCACCGTAGATCATTTTGGGAACCAGTTCGACATTCCAACTGACTCTGTGTGGGGAGAAGATGATATGAAAGAATTGGGAGAGGAGTGAGACAGTGGCTACGGAACGAACAAAGCAGGCAGTCGTGTGTCGTGTCAGAACCTACCTTATACATTTGCGTGCCCAATCATATCCCACTCGAACGCTGGTCAATGAGCTCTTCTCCTCGCAATAAAACCAGCTGACAACACCATGAATAAAACTGAATGCCATTTTATAATTCTCCAAACCCATCAAGCTCACCCCACTGGGATCAATGACTTCCAATTGTGAATGATATATATTCCATGATGGATTTTTGGTCAGTAGTGTGGGATAGTCGGAACGGAGTGTGTCAATAGCCCGGCCGAGGTTGATTTCAAATTCTTTTTGATTGTCCACTATTTGAGCAAGTGGGGAGCCGGTGTTGGCATTGCGGTTGGTAGAAATTCCAGCGAGTACGTCGTTAGCTTTGGAAGTGCTGGGGGTAGCGTCATTCTCATCATCTTCGTTGACATTGTTTCTCCTATTATTGTTGTTGGCGGTGGTGGCCGTTGAAATATGGTTCATACTTGGCCGCACTCGCTGTCGTGTTCCCGATGCTGCAAATTTGAATGATTGCTGGTCCGATGATGATGATGGAGATGTTGGGAGAGGTGATGCCTCGAGGAGGAGAGATCGGGCCAACACACGCCTTCGTACGCGGGAGGAGAAGAATGCGGGGAGGGCGTTGGGATTGCTGACGTAGGCTGCTCTTGCCAAGAAGGATGACGACTGCGATGAGGACGAGGACGAGAGGAGGACGAGGCTTGCTGCAGCGGCAGCTGCTGTTGTGGCGGTGGCGGTTGTTCGAAGTTGCATTGTTGATTATTTGATGCTGTTATTATCACTTCGATTCAATGAGTGTTGTATTTAGTGGTCAATAAAGGTGAATGATCACGATGAATTTATAATTCTTCTTCTTGAATGATTCGGCAGATGGTGGGATTGTAATAATTATTGAGTGAAATAAAAATAAAAGCATGACAGCGAAGACAAGGCACGGGTTTATGACGTGAGGCGCATCGCATGTCACCCTCTCCTTCTGCATTCTTCTTCTCGTCTCTTCTTTCCTTCGACACGTCAGCAAGTTCCGACACAATGGATCGTTCCCGCCTTTTCGAAATTGAAACCAGATAGACTCTCCCTCTCCCCACGCACAGCCACAGCTCTCTCTCTCTAGAGAAATCATATCTCGCACCATCCACTCAAACTCAAATCAAGCCAAACACTATCGTCGAAGGAAGCCCAACACACCATGGTGTACTACTTCAAAACACGATGCGGAGAATACACAATCTACATGGGCAAGGACAAGTACGAAAATGAATCCTTAATTAAGTACGGCCACCCCGAAGACTGCTGGTTCCACGTCGACGACTTGAGTTCCGCTCACGTCTACCTCCGCCTCAAGCCCGGCATGACCTTGGACGACATCCCACCCGAATGTTTAATCGACTGCTGTTCCCTCGTCAAAGCCAACAGTATAGTGGGATGCAAACAGTCCTTCGTATACGTCGTCTACACTCGATGGCAAAATCTAAAAAAGACTTCTGATATGGTGGATGGAGCGGTGGGATTCCATCGGCCACAAAATGTTCGTCGCACCAAAATTGAAAAGAATAATTCGATTGTGAGACAAATCGAAAAAACTAAACAAGAATTGTATCCAGATTTAGCAAAAGAGCAAGAACAACGCAATAGAGAAATTATAGCACAGAAGAAGGCACATCGAAGGGAGGAGGAGAAGGCCAAGCGAGTCGAGGAGTTACGATTGGCGAAAGAACGAGAGGAAAGATCCTATGAACGTATTATGAAAGATGAGAATATGATGAGAAATACAGGTAAGTTATGTTGCGCGCTTTAATATTTTCGGATGAAAAAATGAAAAAAGAACGGACCTCGGTTTGATTATAGTTCCCATGCTTACTTTGAACTGTAATTCGTTCATACTCTCTTTGCAAACATACATTTACTATTTCTGCGTTTCTTGATAGACATGTATGCAACAGAAGATACAACTGCCGCAGAAGAATTTGAAGATGATTTCATGTAACGATATTTTATTAGTACGGGTGGGTAAAGATAATGATGAGGAGATGATGAGTGAAAATAATGGGTATTTTGTATTTTGTCAATAGTTTTGATTTTTATCTATTATTGTGGCATCAAAAAAATCTTTATTGCACCACTCATGCATGATGTGATAAGAAATAAATTACCAGTCAATTATCTCTAATGAAAGTGCCTAAAATTATCTTTATTTGAGTAGATGGGAGTCCTTTAGTTAAATTCTTATCATCTCATTGATAATGCTCATCTCATGATGTTATTGAACTTGTGAGTAGGTATCTAGTTATCCCACTGACTCATCCACCCCATACCTATGCCATAAAGTGAGCAATTTAAAAAATTAAAAATTACATACTATTCCTTCTTCCTTCACAACTTCATCAATAGGCAATTACTAATTACCAATTACCATTCTTCTTGAAATTCGAAGCAGAAATATCGAACACTAGATACTTATTGAAGTTGAAGAATTACCACCTTCATTAAATAATCACAATATAATATTTGTGAAGTCTGCGGAAATTGCTCCATACCATCTTATGACCTGTTAAGTATGAAGTATGCTCGCGACACTCCTGTCTCGAAATGTTGTCACATGTCACAATACACACACTGGGGGTTGCGGGAAAGTGTCGATTTTTGAAATTTGTGCGAAATTCGCTCGGTTTGCGCTCTACGTCTGTCTACGTACCATTTTACCATTAGTCGAAATCTGTTGAAATACATCAAAATTTTCCGTTCGAGAATGAGTCGAGATTGATACGTAGGAATTCAATACTAAATTTTACACATCATTTAAAAGTTACACAACTTTCGCACACATTCGCCACTTACACAGCTTTTAGCCACTTTCCAATGTGTACACAAAAAGCGTTGACGCCTGTTGACAGTTGTTGCCTATCCACGCCATCCACCACCCTCAACCACCTCTCACCTCTCTCCCTCGCTCGGAGATCGGAGAAGTGACGTCGCCAATAGTCGCCGAGAGAGAGAGATCGATGACCTTCATTCAGCTTCATTCGATCTTCGAGTCTCTCTCCACTCTCTCCATCCGTCTGCATTCAATGATTTGAGCATACCAGTATGTATGTCCCACCCCGCCCGCTATTAATATTAATAGAATTAGTATTACTCCAGAATCTCATCACCGTCGTTGGCTGATCCACTATCTACCTGCGACTTCAGCATCTATTTTCATGTTCCAAATTTCATCAAAATAAATATCCATACCCATCTCTTCCTATTGTGCGCTCACACATCGCTGCCGTCTTTGCTTTGCCCACCGTCACTGTCACCAAAAATAAGCTTGCACTTCTACCTATGAATCCAAACGATATGATTGCTGCTTCTGATGGTATTATAAACACTCCGTCAACAGAAAACATTGTATTTACCCGACGATGGATGTCTACGTTTGGGGCGATGCCAAATGTTTGCTGCATCCTCTGGAACAAGATTAATCCAGCGAGAACAATGCCTCAAGGATCAGCCCCAAAGCACTTACTTTGGGGACTATATTTTCTCAAAGTTTATGATACTGAAGAGATCAGTGCACAGCATGTTGGCGGGTTGATGAAAAGACATTCCGAAAATGGGCACACTTATTTGTTGATGCAATTTCATACCTTGAATGTGAAGTCGTACGTTGTAAGAATCTCAATTGCTAATATTCTTTTCCTCATTTTCTCATGTTTGTAATTTTCAATTGTATGATCAAAGATATTGTGGGATAATCGATACTTGGGAGACATCGGAAACAAAGCCCTCGTCATGCTTGATGGTACTGATGTGCCAGTTCAAATGAAATTCGCGGAAAAATTCCTCTCGCATAAGTTCAAAGGGAATGGCCTGAAGTATGAAGTTGGTGTTTGCATATTAACGGGGAGAATAGTATGGATTCATGGTCCTATCCGTGCTGGTGAAAATGACATCAATCTTGCTCGACAAGCGTTTGTATCATTTCTTGATGATAATGAAATGGCTATTGCTGACTCGGGATATAGAGGTGAATTCGCATGCCTTAAAACTCCCGACTTTATGCATTTCAGAACTGCGGATGATTATGGCGACGCATCAGTTGCACGTTCACGCCACGAGACTGTTAACCAGCGTCTCAAAAATATGAATGTGCTCAAAAAACAATTCCGTCACGATCTTCGGTTCCATTCCTCATGCTTTCGGGCTGTTGCTGTCATTGAAGAGTTGAACATCGAAAATGGACATCCTTTATTCGAAGTTCAATTATATGATGAAGGGCGGGTGCAGATTTGAAACAGATGTAGTCTGATAATGTCTTCGTAAATAGTATTTTAGTATCTAAGAAGTTACCTAATATAGTAATGATGATGAAAGACTCTTGGGATTGCCTTGCTAACAATAAATTGCTTGTATCAAATAGGTCACGCCCCGATGTGCAATTGTTCATGTCCCATATCTGTGGGGAATGATCTAATAATGAATACATTGTCCGTGTAAGATTTCAATGAAACTTTGGCTTGATCGGAGTCACAGTCGATACACCACGACAAGCAGAAGGAAAGAGACTCTTCCCTCTTGCTAGCATGTCAGCACAAAGGTCAAGCATTTCCTCAGTCTGGGTCATCTTTCCATTGAGGTCGTCGCGAAGAGCCCGCAATTGCGTCAATTCAACCTTCGAAAGAGCATCATAAATTTCACGCTCTCCTTGCAAACAGGAACACACAATTTGAGATCGATATCCGTATGTATTGCAAACTGCAAACAAATACAGGCAATGCTTACCATTCTCTGGGGTGAAATCAGCGCTCTGGCCAGGAATATCAATGTTCGCTGGATGCTGGAAAGATTTCATCATTTCCTGAATGTTCGAAAGGGTTTCCTCGAATTGCATGATTTTGTCCTTATTCCCACCTACATGAGCTTCAAGCTTTTGGTCGATCAAATCAATTCTAGAGGTAAGGAGCTCTTTCATTTCGTTAGCACACTGAATGAGAGCACTTTGCAAGTTATCTTGAGCCGTAGTCTTTTTGCCGATATCTTGCACTGATTTATTCAGTGAATCAAAAAGATCAATAAGTCCCTCATTGACAATATTCAAATACTTCATACGATCCTCAACTTTCTTCACCCTCTTCTTCGACACATCTACATCCTCTTGGAGTGTGTCAAAGCGTCCACTGAATGCAACAATCTTCTGGTGAAAAAAGCCGAGCTTTGCCTTCATGACATTGATGTCGTTCTCGGCATTGTCCAACCTTTGCTCCACTCTTTCAAACCTTGTATTGATTTCAGGCAAAGCAGAGCGGAGAGACGTGAAGTCAAAAATTGAATCTGAATATTGCGCTCGTGTGGATCCACCGGCCATGCGATGAGTCCCATCAGTAGTATTGGTGGTCCGATTCTGAGACTGTGGGCGTGTTGAGGATGTGCTTGGCATTGTGGAAGCGCCATCTCCTCTTGGGCTCATTGGACTCCTCGAGTTGCTCCTTCCATGGCCACTACTTGCATGTGGAGAGGAAAAGTTGGTGGGAACAATTCGAGGCTTGGTCGATTCGGCACGTTCACCTTCCAGCTCAATATGCAACAAAGTCAGAGGATGAGTGTTAGCCTGTCCATAGTACAACACCTGCAAATAAAAGTTAGACGCATACTTAATCAACTTATCCAAAAAATTGAATTGGAAATTAGAATCGCTCTTACCCGTGGCCCCTTGTCCAAGACTGGAACATACTCGTTGCCAGCACGGCTACGCACTAGCTTGTGGAGCCCGGAAACTGCGCAAATCGAATGGAATCTCGACATGAGTGGAACCTTCATGTTGTGAGATGGAATTCCACCCCCATCTCCTTCAGTTGCTTCAGAAATTTTGCGCTGCATTGAGGTGACCGCTGGATGGTGAATGCCGGATGGACTGTTGGCATATACTCCATGAAACAGACCACTGTCGCATAGGAGGTGAAAAGGGGTGTCCATGTCGAAGAGTTTTGAATTTGCTGTGATCGAAAGACATAGCGACTTTCCACCATCTGACAACACCACAAAATCTCCCTTATCCTTCTCCTCGGAATGTGTCCAGCCAGAAACTGCTTGAACAATAACATGACCCTTGGAAATCGGGACACTGCCTTTGGAATCACTCTGGTTGTAAACGCATTGCAAATATGCAAGAGAAATCGAATTGCCAAACTGTGCCGGTTTGCTCTCGATCTCTACCTCCACCACTTCTTCCTCTTCTGATTCAACTTCCGTGTCATTGATATTGGTATTGGCACTGGCACCGACGTTGGCATTGGCAGGAAGAGGACGACCACAGTTGGCTTCATCATGTGCAGAATCAGGAAATACTGCTGCACGATTTCTGACTTGTTTGACGAAGACTTGTTTTGTCATTTGGTCACCCCACCCCAAATCTTTCACTTCTTCCCACCAACGACTCACTGGATCAATCGGCTGGCCTTTCCTGGCAATTTTCTGTTTGGCATCGCCGATGTACCATTTAGTTGAGTTTTCATCTGGATTGCTAGTGAACCGAGAAACGGCATATTCGGTGTGGCTCTTCAACCACTGCGCGGCACCCCCCATGCTCCTGCGTTTGATGTTGATTCTGTTGCCTGTTGCCTTCGTGGATTGCCAAATAGGTAGATTATGATGATGGTACTTATCGTAATAGCGTGTCCACGCAAAGCCCGCCCGACCTGTCGATCACCCTACCTATTTCCGGGAAGTATACTACGGTGATAAATCAATGCAATTGGCTATTCGATTTATCAACTAAAGGATGAAAGATGAAGGGCGAAGGGCAAAGATCGTGTGAGATCTTTGCTGGGGCCATCACACGGAGTGGCGTTCGCTACGTAATAATATGTCAATACGGCACACGCTTGTAACACTGTACATACTACATACCATGAAGATGAAGAGCAATGAGGTTGAGGGAATTTGGAATTTTCCATTTTGGACGATTTTGGGCACTTTTGGACCGATTCTTCCGTTTCAATCTTTTTTGATTTTTGGTGCGTTACTGTCTGTTACTGTCTGTTACTGTTGTGATAGTATTGGCGGGAAGGTTTCGTACCTTGGTTTTCTGTTTTCTGCTTGCATGGTTCCACGTGGTGGGGCACCAAAATCCTTCTGAGCTGGCAAAGCAGCTGGATGCAATGAAGCATCTGGTTCAATAAGAATTCGAAAGAGAATCTTATTTAAATAAGATACCACTGACACGACAGTATTAGGTCTCCTATCGTCTATCGTACCCAACCAATCATCAACTACTTGAGAACCTCGCTCATCGAACCCACCTTTCAATGATCGCCTGAAGCCTGATATGAACAGCATCAGCAGAGGTGAGACATGGACAGATAGGGAAGCCATCGGCAATTTAATCAAGGAAATTTGCTTCGACTCAAGTTCCATTGATCCAGCTAATTACGACAAACATCTCATTCTGACTGCTAGAAACCTTGACGCTCGATTTGCCGAGATAGAAGAGAACCTTTGGTTTGCTGCATTCCGTCGAGCTGCAAGTGAGTACATTTTGAATAGAGACCTGGAAGTGGTTGAAGCTCGACATCGTCGCGTGGCCGAAATTACCCTGGACACTCATCAACCGGCAATCCCATCAGGTCATCAGCCCCAGCCCAAAGCTTGTAGTTTTGCACGCCAGAAAAAGCAACCGGGAGGTGTGGTCGCGAGCGTGAGTATCGTAACAATAACAGGTTGTTGGCTTTAACTCACTGCTATCATAACAATAACAGGTTGTTGGCTTTAACAACTCACTGCCTATTCATATTGTTTTTGATTGATCTTACATTTCTGTTTCAGACATTGTCCGGAACCATGGCAGAAGGAGCGCCTTCAAAGAAAATGTCATTCGAGCTTAGACTCCCCCACATTCTATTGACCTGGAAAGATGAACTTCAAAACGAACGTGCCCATGTGCTTGTTGCAATGCCATCTGGGATTAGTCCTAGTGTGAAAAATGTCCTCGTCCCTGTGATCAATGGTTCGACTCTTGAAATAGAAATCAAATGGCCATCTGATATGTTTGATGTTGATCGCATCTTCGGGCACATGCGCTTCAATCAACAATATGATGTGTCGCACCCTAAGTGCATCGCACTCCAGTCGGCGATGGATGAGATTAGAGGGGCAAAGGGAACCTTTCAGTCAAAAATGAGAATTGGACTTCCTACTTCGAATTACATTTTCACAGATGATGCCATTAGTGGCCACAACCCAGTGACATTCATTGAGGACTTCGTCATGGATGATGACGGCAATCTGGTGGCTCTGAAAACCACTATCTTTGTTCTCTTTGATTTGATGGTTAAGAATGTTGACAATGGACTCAAGTACAGTAAAAAGGCTGCATTTGATGATGATCTCACGGTAGGCTAGAGATATCCTGGCGTCCTGGCTTGTCAATTGTTACTTCGAATAATTCACATCATTAGATATTAGCACTAAAATTGATTCCGTATATACGATATGAGCCATCTCGGCGTTTCCTGAGACAAAGAATTAGTTGACGTAAAGATAAAACAATATTATTACTGTTTCGATGCGACGCAGTTTGCACGCCAATATAAACAGGACGGGGTGAGATCGTCAGAACATGCAAAACAATTCATTCATGACGTATACACACAGTGTTGTTGATGTACACTATTCCGAAATTCCGTGTGCACCTTGACAGTCTCTGCATTCTCGACATCCTCTCCCTCCACCCATGCCGATTGCGCAATCGTAGCGTCGGTAATCAAATCCACGGGGGCGCATGTTCCCCGGAATGAAATACAAATCAATTTGCGTTCGAGACTGCAATAGATGGCGCAGGAACATCCGGTACTGTCGTGGGTGACAAAACAGCAGAATTCAAGATCCGATCCCGCAATTCATGACGTATACACACAGTGTTGTTGATGTACACTATTCCGAAATTCCGTGTGCACCTTGACAGTCTCTGCATTCTCGACATCCTCTCCCTCCACCCATGCCGATTGCGCAATCGTAGCGTCGGTAATCAAATCCACGGGGGCGCATGTTCCCCGGAATGAAATACAAATCAATTTGCGTTCGAGACTGCAATAGATGGCGCAGGAACATCCGGTACTGTCGTGGGTGACGAAACAGCAGAATTCAAGATCCGATCCCGCAATGTGTGCATCTGTAATACTGCAAGTATCCGCACTGCCATTACTACCAGCCGCAGTCGTCGTCGGCAAAGACATCTTCATTAGTTGGCTGACATGTTTTTCATACAATTCACCCCATTCCACGCCCGGCAACCCCCCCTTGACCTTATACCGCTGACGCAATGCTGCACCACCACCGCCACCGCCCTATGCGTGACCACGGGAAACAAGACTTGCGACATCTTGATGTGTTTCAACAGGTTTCAACCTTGCACTTCCTTCTCCCGTCAGAAAATGAGTACATAGTACTCGCAACACTCACAACCACACTTCCTCGAACATTTTGACGAGCTCTTTATACCTATTCTCACCATTATGGACAGCATAATATCAACAATGAATGCGATGTATCTTACCGGAGAAAGCAACTTCCACCGTGGCCTCTATCTTTACCTCGTTTTCGTCATTGAGAATGATGGCTCCAAGGGCATAAGAACAAAATCCAACGACGAGCTAAAGGCATGGATTAAAGACCAGGATGCGATGTATCGGAAGCACAAGGTTGACGGATCTGAACTTACTATCGAACGGATCAAGGTTCTGAACAAAGTCCAATTCCCTTGGATCATGAGCAATGAAGAACGATGGGAGCAGTTCTATCAGGAACTGGTGAACTTCCACACTACGCATCGCCACTGCAACGTGCCTCGCAAAGGTTCCCTTGGAGATTGGGTCAACCAGCAACGGAGATTGAAGCGAGAGCATGCAAGCAGGAGAACGAATAGTCTCACATCGGAAAGGGTTGGTAGACTCAACGCACTAGGTTTCGAATGGTTTCGGAGAGGTTGAATTCGCTGATCTTCGCTGATGGAGAGCTGTTTGGGAGTATGGTGCACCTTTGTCCGCCAATAGTAATTCATTCATGCAGAGCATAACGTGTTATCTCTAGAGAGTACCATAGTATTAGTGCGTACATCGTTTTGGTAGCCTTAGTTGGAAATGTCGTCAGCGTCGTGTCGGCAAAATCGTCTCAAAAATCTGTC
>JALLAX010000717.1:2860-16691 GCA_036939555.1 Discostella stelligeroides
ATATCTACTCAATGCCTCCGTTATACGATCTCGCCTTTGGATATAGAAGCTACGAAGAGGAAGTTGATTTTCTCCTTAGTGTGCATGCCAAGTATTCCAAGACGTCATCATCATCATCGTCATGTGACACACGACCGTTGCGTCTCTTTGAATTAGCCGCAGGTCCGGCACGACACTCTCTCGCGGCATTATCGGAGCATCCAGTATCGGAGGTAGATTCTGTCATTGCACTGGATCGATCTCATGCCATGGTAGAGTATGGGTTGCAAAACGCAGATCAAGAGCTTGGTGTACCCGGCGGAGGTGGTCGGAGAGATGATTTCGAGTATATTCTTGGAGATATGCGAAATGCCGCCGGCTGTATCCCATCAACATCCTTATTATTTGATAGTGCATGGCTACTGCTAGGTTCGCTGCAACATCTACTCACGAATGACGACATCATTGCATGCTTTTCATCACTCCATTCAGTGATACAACCAGGGGGGACTGTCGTCATCGAGTTGCCTCACCCGAGAGAGACATTCAAAATGGGTGAATGTACCAAGAATGGCTGGACGGTACCATTGGAAGATGGGGAAGAGAAGGAATATGGAGAATTGAATATTTTGTGGGGCGATGAAGATGATGAGTTTGACCCGGTGCGACAAATCCGTCATTTTACAGTTGGAATGGAATTGAGGTTGAATAATGTAAATGACATACCAAAGGATGATGACGAAACAACAACTATGTTTTTGCAAATGTCGAGAGATGGTCGGACCAATCTGAAAGATATTGTCCCAATGAGGCTCTTTACACTGCAAGAGATTGACGCATTAGCTCGATGTGCAGGATTTGAGTTGGTAGGAAAATATGGTACGTTAGCGGAGGATGTGTCTATTGAGGATGAGGATGAGGCTTTCCGAATGGTCTGTGTCTTGAGAAAGAGATGAAGGAAGAACTTGCAAGCATAATTAAAACGGTAAATATCTTTAACTTAGATGCAAATCATGGTTCAATCGACGATGAGGCAACTTTTCTTTTCTTCGTTGGGCCAGGACCTATGGCGTCTTCCTGGTTCAACTCGTTTGGGCTACATGTGACACAATGAGGACATTCCCTTACTATCTCGTAAAGCATGCTGAGCTCAAAAAGCTCCCTCCCTACCACCACCTCTTCGTCAGAATTTGTTCCACTGATCACTGGATCTTGTGCCTCTGCACCTCGCGGTTCTTTTTGGTTATAGTCTGCAAAGCCGCATGCTGCAATCTGAAATGGGAATAAACCGAACGGATCGCGAACTTCCAATGAAAGGTTTGGGTAGGCTTTCCAGAGAAGGTCATATATGGGCCACTTAGATGCAAGCGCAACATGCATTGCAGTCCGACCATAGTTGTCGACCGGATTCGTAAGGGGACAATTGCTCTTCTGGCCATTCGAATGATGATGGTGAATTACCTTTGCAATGATGTATTTCGCCATCTCTCGTACAAAGTAAATACCGAAGTGAGGGTGGTATGATCCATCCAGAGCATCGTGAAGTAGCGGCCGGTTCAAGATAGTTTTGCACTGGTTCGCACTTGATGTCTTCGACGAGCCGCATGCTAACGCGGAAGTTATAATTAGATCAAAAACTGGCCAACCATTCTCAATGCTCAATCGAAGCGGCAATCGCCTTGGACCGCCACTGCTCTCACTGCCCTCGGGGCACAACGAAGTACACGGATCTAACTTCAGAAGGTACTTGATTAACTTCCTTTCGCCGTCTACACCCAAGACAGTTTCGCACGTAGATCGTAGAGCAATGTGAATCGGTAAATTGCCTTCGTTGTCCATTCTAAGGAATGCATCGGGTTCCGATTCTGTACATGCGATGAGAGTTTTCATAAATCCATCCTTTCCAAATCGTGTTCCTTTAAAGTTGGGGGATGTGATGAGCCTTATAAGTTCATGGTAGGGATAAAATGTTTGAGGGGAGTTGGCTAATGAAATTCCATTCAGTTCACTTCCTCGCCTCCGTAATACTTGGCAGTCCATAGAGAAAAAGAAACTGGGTGTAGTGATTTCTTTTGGTAACGTAGGATCTTGTTCAATCTGCTCCCTTCTGAGCCTTACATAAGCAGTGACTCGAAGTGCTATTCGCAACTTCTCAACCCATGCAGCCGTTTCGCCGTGAATGAAATACCCTGATGCCATTCTATCCAATGGTGATACTTCGAATGTGCCATGATTCGAATCATTCAAAGCTTCGGGGAAATGCTGTAGTAATAACTTAGCATGCGAAGGAGAGATTCGTGCATCGCCGAGAAAGGCCACCATGCCCCAATCAATATTGTTCAAACGACGGATGCGGATGGTCTCGTGCATTACTAGCTTGATAACCTCCCCTACATCATCAGTGTCAAAGGCAGTGCCATCGTCCTGATGCATCGCGTGATAACCCTTTGAACGTCGTGATGTGTGAGGGTGTGCAAACTGACAAGCAGTGAAGAATGCTTCCATGTCTAAACATGAGAGAGGAAACGCGTCAAGCAAAACCTGAACAACCTCTAAGGGAGGATCCACTAGATGATGCGAGAAACATCGGGGTGAAAATGTATAAGATGTGTTGGAGCAATCAAAAATAGGAGCAATCATAAAATTTGGCTTACTTCGAAGAACTCCTTGCAATAGTCTTGTCCCATGCGGATCATCCAATTGATGGTATAGAGTTTGTAACAAAGATGTCCTCGCCGGTGAAAGAGATAACGTTGCTGATCCCAAGAATGAATTTGTCTGGGAAAGATTAAACGGTGTGCCACAGGCAATTATAACAGACCAGGGAATATCCGCTCGTATCAAAGGATTTTCCTCGGAGTTGGCCAGACATACAAGCAACGAAGAAAGACGTTGGAAATTGTTCGTGCCCCGAACACCCGAAGCGTTGGAATCCAATGTAATGGAGGAGGGAGGCGGAAGAAGCTGTAAAACAGAAGCAATTGTCTCGGAACGGTGACCGCTCTCGCCATGATTGCCAGCTGGTTGGTCCGCTACACCATCTTTATTCACTACACCATCATTCCCGATCATCAAATCATCTGCGTCCCTGAGATTTCCTGCGTTTTCTTCATCATCGTGCTCCGAATCATCGTCGAGATCAATTTCATCACCAGACACAACATCATAATCACCACTGCTACTGCTGCTGCTGCTGCTACTACTACTACTACTACTACTGGAATCCTCCCCCCCGCCACTATAATGTGCGTCATATCTCGAAATCAACTTGGAGAACAAGCGATGCCATTGCTGAACACGTGTAAGTAAGCTGCCGTCGTGGTTGTCGTTACCTCCAGCAAGGCAAGCCCTATTTTGTATTTCACATTCCTGTCGAGCCATACCCTCGAGGAAGGATTCGCAAAATTCACCCGCGCGGTGTTGCTGAGGAGGAGTAGTATTAGTATGATCGGGTGTTCGTGGGCATCCCTCCCCAGCAAGAGGTAGATGGACACGAGTAATTACCCGCGAGTACACGTCTTGGTAAATCCTCTCACTTCGTAACAAAAAGTTAATTCGTCGTTCCTCGGCAAGGAGCTGGATTCTTGGAGTGTCGTCCTCCTCCTCCTCTTCGGAATCGGAATTAGCGGCGAGGGCTTCTATTGCCCTTGCAACTACTTCTTGGTGCGAACGACTCATGATTTCTGATGATGGTGAGCAATATAATAATTGTGAGACAGTGCGTTCGCTTGGGTGGATCCAACCACAGAACAGAACAATAATAATATGAACTGTTTACTGTTTACTGAGATTTTCCACTCTCTAGAATAGTACCCATAAGTACACTATTACTTTTCCCCTCAACGTGTACATCAAAATCGTGTGTTGTGACATAGTGTGTGTGTGTTTTTTGTGTGTGTTTTTGGAGGTTTTTGGTCACAACGACGTGTGACGTGTCAAGTGTCAAGCTGCCACCCTCGGACGGCCAGACACTGCAGAAGAATTATCAATTACTACCAAAAACCATAACCATAACAAAGCCACCCGTTTCCACCTCTCTCGCTCCCTCTCTCTCTCTGGCAATGTTTTCATTGAACCCCAACGGCGACGGCTCCTCCTCAAGTAGTTCATCCTCTTCAAACGCTGGCTGGGCAGCATCCAAGGGTTACTTTTTCGGTAAATTTATTGTCTACTTCGTGGCAGTCCGATTGTTGCATGTGTATTGGGGGGCTGCATTGGAGGAGAATAAGGCAATCTCAAACTAATTGTAGTAAGAGATCAGGGAAGGGGAGTGAACAAATTGGTGAATATACTGGTTATTTCACCAAGGTTGGTTGTGTAGTAGCAACAACGATTGGACGGGGGGGAACAAAATGACGCTCACGGAAGAGCAACGCAAGAGGATGGAGGAAAACAGAATTCGGGCATTGCAAATAAAACGAACACGAGAACTAGAAAAAGAGCAGAGGGAAAGAAATAGTATCCTCTCCACAAACGGGAGTAATTCCAACATCTTTCATGATGGAGGATTCGTTCCTGCTGCTGGACTGAACAAGGAAACGACGCAGGCAGATAAAAAATCAAGTCTGAACAATAATTCATCCGAGCAATTGATGAAAAATCTGAAGATTAGGAAATTAAACGACAAACTCAAGAAAGATGACGATCCAGACGATGACGACGACGACCAATCCTCCCTCGAAGAATTCGAACAAAACGCTTCACCCTACATTACACAAACCGAGGCTCAACGATCGTACTGTCTACCGTTGGGCACACTCGCCGTATGCTCGTACATTGAAAGAGACAATCCCCATAAACGCGGGTGGTCAAAAATGAAATTGTACGCTCGTCGGGAGGTGCGACGTCGTGCGCGGCAACGATTTGGGGGGAAGGTGGGGTTGATACAAGAGCGGGAGAGTAGGAAACGAAAGCGATTGGAGAAAGATTTGGAGGAGATGAAAGATGTGTTTTGTTCGAGATAGGATGAGCGGGATAGAGAGAGCAGAAGGGGGGGGTTGATGATTAGAATGTTTTTCAGTAAATATAAATTATTAGATCCTTATTGATATTGAAATTCGTGTTCTTGTTTGATTCAAGAGATTGTTAGTTTTGATGATTCTCTTTCCTTTTGCGCGCATCACCTTCTTCCCAACACTAACGATGTAATCCACTCAACTACGCAGTCTCCATTACACTACGAGCAGTAGGGTATAAATGACCCAATATCGATTGACGTTTCAATACATCAAGTTGTTCCTTCCCCTCTAAATATGCAGCTTCGGCCTCATTTCTTTGGCCAATAATGTGTGTTCGATTAATGTCAACCAGGCACGACGATGGTAATGAGTGAGTGTGGGGTTGATGTGTGTTTGCAAATAGCGGTCAAGATGGCACAATTAGACTAAAATATTATGTTATCATCATTATTGGCACCTCTGATCTGGCGATTGATAATAATATTCTTGCACTCACCCCGTCAAATATCGATTATTCTGAAATCCAATTCGAACACGTCGTAGTGCGTACAGACGAAAGTTGTAATTGTCCATTTTTGCCGCCTCGCGTAGCAAGGATCTCATGAGAGATAAGGAGGCATTCGGCGGAGTCATGATTGTTGAATTAATTATTACGGAATGCAGAATCTTGCAGAATGCAGAATGCTATGTCCCACTACTTAAAATAATAAGAGGATACGTATCGTAGGTGCGTATCGTACCATGGGAAAATAGAAATAGACCACATCAGAGAGAAGAAGATAATATTATGTATTATGATCATCATTATCATGACCTTAGAGATTCTAGGGGTAAAATAGTTTGTCTAGGGAAGCAAACTGACTAATCATGATCTCTTCTTCGTTTAGTTTACAACTTGTCTTTGCACCCACACCCAACCTCTTCACACATCTCATTCCCTAAAACATGGATTGTTTCGTCCTCCATCATCTCACTCACTCCCTGAATTCCATAATAATCTCTCTCTCTCTCTCTCTCTCTTCTCCTTCCTTTTCAAGGAATGTCATCACACAATCTATCGGGAACATATACCACCATCCCATCCATCTCTTTATTAATCATGACCATACTCGCCAATCGACTACTCCCCTCGACCAACTCATCGTCATCCCAATAGGCCTCCAACATTTGAATTTCATTACTATGCGGTGGTTCCGCGGCTTTCACACCCACATTGTCCGATTGGAGTATGACATGATCGAATCCCGATGTGGCACCCTCCCCATAGAGTGGTTCCGTCCACGTTGAGGAATTGATGCGTTGTTGTGGCGCGCCAATGGAGGCTGGTCCGAGATCGATATTGTTCATGGTGCAGGCGGTGTAGAGCGATTGTCCCACAAGGGCGGGGATGGATCTACGGGCACCGGATGGATCGATGATGGTGATTTTGATGATTTTGTCGTATACGCTTGGTGCGGGAAAGTCGGGGATGGGTGTGATGGTGGCGGCGGGTGGTGCGGAATGGGCAGCAGCGGCGGCGGCGAGGGTACGACGGCCGATGACTGTGACGGTGCGGGAAGAGGGTTTCAAGTTCAAGGCAGTCGATGAAAGGATGCGGGAGCGTGCCACGCGAAGAAGAGAGGAGGATAGCATGGTTGAGTGAGGGGTGGAGGGGGCGGGGCGGGCTCTAGATTGACGGTGGTTCAGTTGCTGTGGCTGTGGATGTAATGTGGACGAGTGTCGGAAGCGGTTATGGTTGGTGTTTGCGTTTGGTTGTGTCCAAATAAAGAATCGATTTATGATTTTGTGTCCAAACCATATTCATTTGCTTCCACGTGTCATCTTTTGCTCAACTCCACACGAAGCATCAAACAAAACGAACCAAAGCACTCCACAAGTAATCATTTCCTTCTTCGAGCCAACATCATCAATAGAAATATCTAGGTAGTACCATCCCCTCAATTCCATCATCATTATTTTCCAATATGACATCGATAACCTCCGCAGCGTCGATGAAACTTCTCGACGTTCGTTTAAAACATGCAGGATCTATCATTGCCTCGACCATTGGCGAATTCACAACATCGGCGTGCACTGGTGGCACACAAGAAATCGCCTGTCTTCGCGCCGGGGGGACCATTGACTTGTATCGCATTGTCATTTCCCAGCCTAATACAAGTAGTAGTGCTGCACCGGACAACTCCAATGATGACGAAGATGATGAAGATGAAGAGATTACCACAACGTTACAACTAGTCTCACGCATCGAAACTCGATCCACACTCCGATGCCTACATGCACTGCGAGTATCGGGCTCCAAACGCGATGTCTTAGTAGTGGGCTCCGACTCGGGCTGTTTCTCCATTCTAGATTTTGAACCGGTTACTCCCACCAACACCAACACCACCACAACCCCCCTTTTACAACCATCCTCTATGATGATACTGCACTGCTCACCCTTTGGCAAAACCGGCATTCGACGTGACACTCCCGGTCAATACCTCGGCATCGATCCACGCGGTCGAGCATGCATGATTGCAAGTATTGAAAAACGAAAACTAGTCTACGTCATCCATCGCGATTCCGCCGGGAAGATATCCTGCGCGAGTCCACTCGAAGCCCATCGACCGCGAACGCTGGTCTACGATGTGGTGGGGATGGATAATGGATATGATAATCCGATATTTGCATGTTTGGAGGTGCAGTATGAAGAGTATGAGGATATCATGTTACTGCTTGAAGAAGAAAAAAAGAAGAAGAAGAAGAAGGAGGAAGTGAAGAAGGAAGGGAAAGACGAAAAAGAAGATGTTGCGGCCGTGAGTACTATTGGACAATATGGTGATGGATACACAAAGCAACTGGCTTACTACGAACTCGATCTTGGATTAAATCACGTCTCACGACGATGGGCCACCTCTACTCATCGGACGGCATGTTGTTTGGCAGCGTTGCCAGGTGGGGCCGATGGTCCGGGGGGGGTATTGGTCGGGGGGGAAAATTATATTGAATATTTGCATGAGGGCATGGCGGCACCTCCGCCACCACCATCTCCTACCCTCGATGGTGGCAGCAGCAACAACATGGCCATTACACCCAAACGAATGATATGTGCCATTCCCCGTCGGGAACACCATCCACCCACGAAAGGAATACTCATCACATCTCTATCGGTATTGAAACAAAAGAAGGGGAAATTCTTTGCCTTGGCTCAGTCGGAATTGGGCGATGTTTACAAGGTAACACTTACTTTGCCCAAGGAGAACAAGACTACTGTGACAGGAATGACAATATGTGTACTAGATACACTGCCGATGGGGAACAGTATGAATATTAGCAAGCTGGCTTTATTATTTGTGGCATGTGAATTTGGGGATCATGGATTGTATCAATTTGATGCGATTGATATTGAAAAGGAGGCGATACAATGTACCTCACAGGATACGATACGTGCGTTTCTCAAGAGTGGAATGGAGGACGATGAGGATGCATTTTATGCGAAAAGGGAATTAGTTGCCAAGTTTGCTCCGACCTTTCGTCCCACCATGCTGCGTAATTTGCACAAGGTGTACACTATGGAAAGTCTGGCGCCCATCACGTCTGTCCTAGTGGGTGAATTGGCGGGGAATGAGGTTAGTCCACAGATTTATACACTGTGTGGCCGTGGTCCTAGTAGTTCATTACGTATATTACGGCATGGATTGGCCGTAACGGAGTTGGCCGTATCCGAATTGCCCGGTGTGCCAGGAGCGGTGTTCAATGTCCGTGATGATACCATCACGAACAAGAATGGGAAATTCTATGATCGATACATCGTTGTTTCCTTTGCCGATGCGACATTGGTCTTATCTGTGGGAGAAACGGTCGAAGAGATGGGGAAAGAATCTGGATTTCTACTCACGGAGCCGACCTTGGCATGTTCGGCACTTGGGAGTGGAGGCGGTGGCGAACGAGGTGGGGGCATAGTCCAAGTATACCCCGGTGGCGTACGTCACATCCAACGTGGATCCGTCTCGCAGTGGCACGTCCCTGGTATCAAGAAGATTGAATGCGCCTCAGCGAATGAATCTCAAATATTAATTGCGTTAGTGGGTGGGGAGTTGATCTATTTCGAATTAGATCCCATGTCAGGAAATCTGATGGAGGCGGGTACAAAAGATGTAGGTACTGATGTTTGTTCCTTGGATGTGGGAGTAGTACCAAGGGGAAAGAGTCGTAGTCTCTTCGCGGCGGTGGGATGTCGTGATTCAACAGTGCGGTTGTTGAGTTTGGCACCTGGAGGATTGTTGGAGCAGAAGAGTAGTACTGCATTGGGAACTACCAAGCCTCATTCTGTGGTATTGTCAAATGTTGAGGGGGGAGATCTAATACTAACCGTAGGATTGGATGATGGCTCGGCTTTACGGGCGAACGTGGATCCAATTACCGGGGCTATTTCGACCTCACCCTCCCGGCGCTTCTTGGGTGCGCGCCCAGTTGCTGTTTCTCGCGTTACGTTGCAAGGATCCCAATCGACGCTTCTCTTATCCTCGAGGCCGTGGATTGGACGTGCGTGCAATGGCCATCATTCGATGGCACCCATGAGTTACGCTCCACTCGATCATGGATGCTCGTTTTCAAATGAGGCCGTGAGAGATGGAATAGTGGCCACATCTGGTAATACCCTCCGTATCTTGTCGGTTGGTGGAGACAGTGAGAGTAATAATGCAGTTGCCGCGGTGACTGCTCTAGGATCAACAGACGATGAATCGTTCAATTCCAATCGTATTGATCTTCGGTATACTCCCCGTCAGATGTGCCTGCTATCGGCAAGGGTTACAGAAACAACAAGAAAAATTGTACTTGCGATAGTTGAAAGTGACGCGAATGACTGTGGAGAAGTGGATAAGAAGGCCATGGGATTCGATGGCACTGGCAAATCAAAGGCGGGGACTAAGAAGAAGGAAAACAAGGACGGAGACGATGCTATGGATATGGACATGGATGAAGATTCTGGTGATGAACAGGAGGAAAAGAAGGATGGCGGAGAGGACGAAGAGGACGAGGACGAGGAGGATGATACAAGGCATACACCCATTCGTGGACCAGTCCCAGCAGAACAAGGCCGCTGGGGTTCGTGTATTCGTCTTGTTGACCCTGCGAATGCTTGTTCGACACTTGATTGTGTCGAGATGAATAGGAACGAGGCAGCTCTTTGTTGTGCATCAGTAAGGTTTCACTCTCGTGGAGGGGAATCTTTGCTGGCAGTAGGCACTGTGACAGGCTTGACAATGCATCCTCTTGGTCACAAGGAGAGCCACATAGTCTTGTATCGTGTCGTAAATGGAGAACGGCTTCAGCTGTTGCATAGAACGAAGGTGGATGACGGGCCGATTCTATCATTGGTTCACTTTCAAGGCAGACTATTAGTGGGTGTTGGACGTATCGTCCGTCTCTATGAAATGGGAAAGCGCCAGTTGTTGAAGAAATGCGAGCTTCGAGGATTCCCCACCATGGTGAAAACTCTCCAAGCAGCTGGCGATAGAGCCTTCGTTGGAGACATGATGCAGTCTGTACAATTCATTCGGTACGATGCCACATCGAACAAGCTTGTTCTTGTGGCAAGAGACCAAAGTCCACGCCCTGTTACTTGCCAAGAACTTCTTGATATCAACACCGTGGCAGTAGGGGATAAATTTGGCAATATATCTATACTACGTTTGCCTCGCGGAGCAGACGTTGGTGCAATCGATGTGACCGGAACTCGCGCACTGTGGGACTCTTCGCGAGAAGATGCAACTCCAAAGCTAGAAACTCTTTGCACTTACCATGTGGGCGAGGTAGTAACCTCGATGACCCGTGCGTCGTTGGTTGCTGGAGGAGCCGAATCTCTTATTTACGTGACAGTCAGTGGACGAGTGGGCGCACTTGTGCCTTTCACTTCAAGAGAGGATGTTGAATTTTATTCTTCCCTTGAAGGCTTCCTACGTGCGGAGGTCCCCAGGCCTACAGGTCGAGACCCTCAAGCATACCGATCATATTATGCACCAATTAAGCACGTTGTCGATGGTGATCTATGTGATGCATACGCTCAACTGCCATATGAAGCGAAACAAAAGATTGCAGAGCAACTGGAAAGATCAGTTGGGGAGGTGATGAAAAAGCTCGAAGACACTAGGAATGCATTGCTTTAGAGAATAACGATCTTATTAATAATAGGCTTCATTATCGATTGCTCATGCTCTACTTTCTGGTAATTACTCGAGGAGTTGTGGTAAATGATGGTACGATAACCGATAACACACACCTGGCTACACACACAGTCTCGACATAAAGAAGTCTCATTAGACTTTGATACCCGCCCGTTGACACGTGTAAGCTCATCCTCCTGCCGAAAATAACACACCATGTTGTGCAAAATAATGCCTCTATCAACTCTTGTTCCTTATTACCAGTACTAATATCTACACTGACTGTGATTCCGATCCCCCGGGCTGCACTACTACTCCTGCTTCCCAAACTTAATTCATGTCTCACTCTCTCTTCTGAATTATAAATGTGGTGCTTCTATTTTTTTCTGCCGTCGTTCATCGACGCGTTGCTGCAGACGGTGCCACCAAATTTAACACGCATAAAACAAAATACAATTCCGCTATCTTCAACTTCGCTCAATTCATTTTTCAACGAAGGAAAGAAGCCAACATCACAGAAATCTAATTTCGATATAAACGGCAGTGAAGATCCCTTTACATCTCGCAATTTGAAGGATGAAGCACTTATGCAAGCTCAGTCGGCAGTTACGAGCCTCGAAAAAGCACTGGAGTCGGCGGTGACGAGTCTTGAAAATATGCAACAGCAACTTCAATTGCAGGTGGTTCAGCTTCAGCAGGAATTAGAAGAATCAAAGCAAGAGCTAAGCAATACGCAAACAGAATTGCAGCTGACAAAAACAGAACTGCAGAAGACCCAAGAAGACTTGATCCGATCTCAGAATATCAATATGCAATTAGAGTTGGCACTGGAAGAAAGTAGGAATGCTGCCAAAAGGGCAGATCAACTAGAATCGTACGTAACAAAGTTAAAAGATAATTCGAATGCTGCATCTGCTCCGCCTCTCCCAACGAAGAAGGAGGCGACTGACCCATGGCAGCTCTTCGCTACTAGTCAAAAAGTTATACCCGTGCTCAATGATTGGATAGCGATTAGAGGAAGTAACGATGGTGAAATCCAAATATCTGGCAAGGTAACAAATCACCCCACCATTCCCGATGGCGATGCAATAGTTACAAGTCCGCTAATCGATGCGAGTAAGGCGGCGGAGAAGAAAATTGTTACAACGTTATCAGGGTCCAAGTATAGGCTAGCAACACCAATGAGCATGCCCTCATCGGATTCGGCGTCTCTCACAATAACTTCTCCCGAGAAAAAGAAGTTGTCACAGCCGCTGGTTAAGGCTCGTTCGAGCATATCTATTCCGGATTTGACTGGAAGCACCATGGGAAATGGGTGAGACAATTCATTTTACTTCGTTCAAACTCAGTCTAATAACTGTTTGAGTATCTCATGAGCAGCATATTTCTTCCCTCCTCAGTCGATATCTACTCGCCGGTGAGGCTACATCCAGCATTAATGGTAGGAGCTACATTCAAACAGCATATCGTGCATCACCATTTGGCAAACCAATGGGAGAACCTCTCATTATAAAATACTCGTCGAATAAGGAAGCTATGAAACGTGAATATACCAACTACCAAAAAGTATCTACTGGTTTAGCATGGAGCAGCAGTTTTATTCGTCGTGTCGAATTCCTTCCCATCGCGGGTGATGAAATGCCTGATAAAAGTGCGTTAGTTATGCAACGTGGTGTTGCGGATGTGAAAGCATTCATGCCAAAAGTGGGTGGGAAGTTGGAGGGAGAATTGTTATTAGACTGCGCAGTGACGGCTCTACGATGTGTGGAGGCATTACATGCAGTGAAACTGGTATGGAATGACCTCAAGACGGAAAACTTTGTAGTAATCGACGATCAAAAGGGCGGGGTGACATTCCGGGGAATCGATCTCGAAAGTTGCATGCCAGTGAGGACATCTCCAGTGGATTATACGCCCGAGGCCTGTCCGCCTGAATTCGCGCGGTCGTTTCTAGACGGGGATGCGGAGTCATTTAGCCTTGAGTATTCCTACGATGTTTGGTCGTATGGAATGTTTTTATATGAAATATGTACCGGGAGAGGATTCTTCGATGGCATGTCCGTCCAAAGGATTACAAATGCCCTACCGACATTCACACCCAATTTAGAGAAAGTTGCTGATCCAGTGTTGGCAGATTTGATATCGCAGTGTTTGTCGCGAAACCCCTCAGATCGACCAACAGNAAGTTGCTGATCCAGTGTTGGCAGATTTGATATCGCAGTGTTTGTCGCGAAACCCTTCAGATCGGCCAACAGTCGCTCGAATATTCAAACATCAGTTCTTCGCTGATGCATCCACAAGCAAGAACCCATTTGACTTCTTATTCGGTTATTCAATTTGATTCTTCTTGAGTTTTCCAAATATCGAATAATAAATATTTGGTGGTTTGGGTCGATGTTTCGTATTCGCTATTGCATTTTGAACCGTCTTCGATGAAAGAACGAAGCTAATATCTAGTTCGCGATGAATACATGGGCACTATTAAAATACCCCGATTCTCGATTATGAGTAGTATTCATATAGGATTTGACTACGCACAAAATGGTCATCGCTAATTACAGCAACCCCTCCAAACTAATCGATAAACATTCATCCAAAACAATGGCTACAGTGTCTGTATAGCACACTTCCCTGCGGGAACCTTACTCACACATGCCCGAACCTTCTTCCCGTTCATTTTCACCGTACACGTTCCACACTCTCCATTCTGACAATTGTACGGTACCTTGACTCTGGCGGCATTACAAA